>CARXXK010001863.1:0-11789 GCA_949089665.1 Macrosiphum euphorbiae
CAGTATAATCATTCATTAATGAGCTTATCATCGTCAGTTGTTTTTCTGTTTAAGATTCTGGTCGTTTTAGTTTGAACTCTTCAATATGCCTTAATATCGTATAATTTTTTCTACATTTTTTTTTTGGTTTTCTAAAATGCATTTGCCTGCGGGCGCCAACACTCCCCTTCAATTTTCTTTTAAGGAATTTGTCTCTAGTTGAATTTTTTGGACAGACTTGTTTATTGATTACCTGCAGGTTCCCTTTGTATTATCATTCTTTAATGAGCTTATCATCGTCAGTTGTTTTTCTGTTTAAGAGTCTGGTCGTTTTAGTTTGAATTCTACAATATGCCTTAATATCGTATAATTTTCTCTACATTATTTTTTGGTTTCCTAAAATGCATTTGCCTGCGGGCGCCAACACTCCCCTTCAATTTTCTTTTAAGGAATTTGACTCTAGTTGAATTTTTTGGACAGACTTGTTTATTGATTACCTGCAGGTGCCCTTTGTATTATCATTCTTTAATGAGCTTATCATCGTCAGTGGTTTTTCTGTTTAAGATTCTGGTCGTTTTAGTTTGAACCCACAATGGTTGTTTTTTTCTGTTTATGAATCTGAATCGTTTTAGTTTGAACCCACAATGGTTGTTTTTTCTGTTTATGAATCTGAAGATTGTAGTTTGAACTCATTGATATGTGTTCTGATTGTATAATTTTTTCTAATTTTTTTTTTGGTTTTCTAAAATGCTTTTGCCTGCGGGCGCCAACACTCCCCTTCAATTTTTTTTTTAGGAATTTGACTCTAGTTGAATTTTTTGGACAGATAGATTACCTGCAAGTGCCCTCAGTATAATCATTCTTTAATGAGCTTATCATCGTCAGTTGTTTTTCTGTTTAAGATTCTGGTCACACAGTCACACAGTCTCTCTTTAAAATTATCCCGTCTACAAAATATAAATCATTTGTAAATCTAAAGACTTAATTGAGTACCTAATAGATAATTGTTCTAAAAGAGCGACGTGCCCTGTCGCCAGCTCACTAGTATCGACCAAAAATATTATGTGAGAAATAAAAAACTAATGTTTCAAGTAACGGATAATCATACTCTTTGGTTTAGTGTGAATATCTGGACATTATAATTGCGGAAAGGTGTTAAGTGTACGTATCGGCCGCTGTTGCTAGATCCCGGATGGGTGACCACCCGGCATTTTTAGCAACAAATAGTTGCCACACATACTAACGTGTTTTAACCAACCGTTACTACTCACTACAAACAACCTACAAGCAAAAAAACTATCTAATGGTCAAAGTTGCTGGGCTCAAGCTCAAGGTCAAGCTCAAAAAAAAAAATCATTAAAAAAAAAACTTATTACGAAATGTACAATACTAATAAGTTATATTAGATAGACGTGCGCGGTCGTCTGATTAGGTTAGATCAAAAATTGTATTTATATCATTTCTTATTAAGTCATAACTTATATAATTACTAAAAGGTCATAAAGTAGCCAACGTACTTCGCTACATAGTACGCGTTGGCTACTTCATGAAATCAATACAGATCCGCATAATTTTTTTATTAGGCTATAAGCCCGCCCCTAGACCCCCCAATTGGGCCTCATCCCCCAATAGCGCCTATGATGTTACCTCGCGTGGGTCAAAGATGGAAAGATATAGTGCTCTGACATCCCAACCGGCAACTAACCGATCTTTTTATTCTATCCCATATTCCCACAAGTCTAGGTTGTAAACCTACCGCCGGTAGTTAAAGCCAAAGAGTCTAGTGGCCTTTGCAATTCGAGATCCTTTCCTACGTATTCGGTATTGTCAACCTAACTATTCTACCTTCACACTTTTTCTTCCCCCTTCTCACACAATTATATTGGTTCAGCCCCTCTCTTTTCCTGCACCTCCATAATATCATCTGTTCTACCCATCACTTCTTCAGTCTTCTCACCTCTCACTTTCCCCCTACATTTACCTACATCTGTTAGCTTCTCTCACTACCTCTTATCATACAGTGAATGAACCACCTCAACCTAGTATCTCCTGTTTTCACTTAAATATATATGTCACTCCTATACTACATTTAATTAATCAATATCTTATTCTATCCTCTTTGGTCCCTTACGCACTCAACTTGACATTCTCATATCTGCTACTCTCGCTCCACTTACCTACCCTAACCTAACATTTCTTTTTCGCATTACCCTTTCATACGCCAAACATTCTGAAATACTGTTTGACCTCTTTCCTTATCTTCGCCACATCATACACTTCCTAATTCCTATTCACTCAGTCTCTAGTTACCTACAAGTCATCGTACTTGATTATCGCTGAAAATATTTAAATAATTGAACGAATTATCTACTCAAAAGAATAATTAGTACCTACATACCAAAAAATATCATAACTATCAAGGTATTCGATATTGTAAACATAACAATGAAAGAAAATATTTAAATAATGGTTATTTTAAGTTAGGTTAGGAGAGGAGAAGAAATTAGACGTTAACTAATTATCATAGTGTTTCACACGGTCTTAAAGACAGCCAGCTAGAGTTGTACCAGTATAATTAAAAACTTAAATACAGCCAACTTTAATTAATTACTTTTTTACCACAACGAACTAATAATAATATGTATTTTAAAATATAATAAAATACAATTTTATTATGTTTTTATGAGATTTTAAATACTTATTAGTTTTTAAATATAAAATGTATAACTTAATATTATTTTAAATTAAACATTATTTTATGTCCTTCATAAATTACAATCACATGGTAGAGTCCGTAAAGGACATTTTTCTCATTTAATTATTTTGCATCCTTAATAAATTACATTCATTTTTATACATTTTCTAATACATATATTACAGTGATACACCTCTGATCATAATAACTATTCGTTTATTATAATGTAAGCAATACCTAGTTTTTGGGTTGTAGTTAAAATGTACCTTCCAGCGTATTCTTTTGTTTAGTGTTAATTCACATGGGTTCCTCATAGTCTAATTTTTTCGATTCATTTTACTCTAGTAGATCTTTTTTTACAAACTTTTTTAAGCATTAACCGATTATACTTTGGAAAACACTAAGTACCTGTATACTTTTAGTTTCTCTCACGAGCACCATTCAATACATTTGTTTTTTATTTATTTATTATCATTCTTTAATGAGCTAAACATCGTCAGTTGTTTTTTTGGTTTAGGATTCTGGACATTTTAGTTTGAACTCTTTAATGTGTTTTCCAACTGTATAATTTTGTCTAAATTTTTTTTTGGTTTTCTAAAATGCATTTGCCTGCGGGCGCCAACACTCCCCTTCAATTTTTTTTTTAGGAATTTGACTCTAGTTGAATTTTTTGAACAAACTTGATTATTGATTATCGTCATCGTCAGTTGTTTTTCGGTTTATTATTCTGGGCATTTAATTTTGATCTCTTTAATGTGTTTTCCTACTGTAACATTTTGTCTACATTTTTTTTTGGTTTTCTAAAATGCATTTGCCTGAGGGCGCCAATTTTTTTCTGGAAGTCGACTTTAGTTGAATTTTTTGTATAGACTTGATTATTGATTATCGTCATCGTCAGTTGTTTTTCTGTTTTGGATTCTGGACATTTTAGTTTGAACTCTTTAATGTGTTTTCCTACTGTATGATTTTTTCTAATTTTTTTTTTGGTTTTCTAAAATGCAATTGCCTGCGGGCGCCAACAATCCCCTTCAATTTTTTTTTTAGGAATTTGACTCTAGTTGAATTTTTGAACAAACTTGATTATTGATTATCGTCATCGTCAGTTGTTTTTCGGTTTAGGATTCTGGACATTTTAGTTTGAACCCTTCAATATGTGTTCCTATTGTATGATTTTTTCTAATTTTTTTTTTGGTTTTCTAAAATGCAATTGCCTGCGGGCGCCAACACTCCCCTTCAATTTTTTTTTAGGAATTTGACTCTAGTTGAATTTTTTGTACAAACTTGATTATTGATTATCGTCATCGTCAGTTGTTTTTCGGTTTATTATTCTGGGCATTTAATTTTGATCTCTTTAATGTGTTTTCCTACTGTAACATTTTGTCTACATTTTTTTTGGTTTTCTAAAATGCATTTGCCTGCGGGCGCCAATTTTTTTCTGGAAGTCGACTTTAGTTGAATTTTTTGTATAGACTTGATTATTGATTATCGTCATCGTCAGTTGTTTTTCTGTTTTGGATTCTGGACATTTTAGTTTGAACTCTTTAATGTGTTTTCCTACTGTATGATTTTTTCTAATTTTTTTTTGGTTTTCTAAAATGCAATTGCCTGCGGGCGCCAACAATCCCCTTCAATTTTTTTTTTAGGAATTTGACTCTAGTTGAATTTTTTGAACAAACTTGATTATTGATTATCGTCATCGTCAGTTGTTTTTCTGTTTTGGATTCTGGACATTTTAGTTTGAACTCTTTAATGTGTTTTCCAACTGTATAATTTTGTCTAAATTTTTTTTTGGTTTTCTAAAATGTATTTGCCTGCGGGCGCCAACACTCCCCTTCAATTTTTTTTTTAGGAATTTGACTCTAGTTGAATTTTTTGAACAAACTTGATTATTGATTATCGTCATCGTCAGTTGTTTTTCGGTTTAGGATTCTGGACATTTTAGTTTGAACCCTTCAATATGTGTTCCTATTGTATGATTTTTTCTAAATTTTTTTTTGGTTTTCTAAAATGCATTTGCCTGCGGGCGCCAACACTCCCCTTCAATTTTTTTTTTAGGAATTTGACTCTAGTTGAATTTTTTGAACAAACTTGATTATTGATTATCGTCATCGTCAGTTGTTTTTCGGTTTAGGATTCTGGACATTTTAGTTTGATCTCTTTAATGTGTTTTCCTACTGTAACATTTTGTCTACATTTTTTTTTGGTTTTCTAAAATGCATTTGCCTGCGGGCGCCAATTTTTTTCTGGAAGTCGACTTTAGTTGAATTTTTTGTATAGACTTGATTATTGATTATCGTCATCGTCAGTTGTTTTTCTGTTTTGGATTCTGGACATTTTAGTTTGAACTCTTTAATGTGTTTTCCTACTGTATGATTTTTTCTAATTTTTTTTTTGGTTTTCTAAAATGCAATTGCCTGCGGGCGCCAACAATCCCCTTCAATTTTTTTTTTAGGAATTTGACTCTAGTTGAATTTTTTGAACAAACTTGATTATTGATTATCGTCATCGTCAGTTGTTTTTCTGTTTTGGATTCTGGACATTTTAGTTTGAACTCTTTAATGTGTTTTCCAACTGTATAATTTTGTCTAAATTTTTTTTTGGTTTTCTAAAATGTATTTGCCTGCGGGCGCCAACACTCCCCTTCAATTTTTTTTTTAGGAATTTGACTCTAGTTGAATTTTTTGAACAAACTTGATTATTGATTATCGTCATCGTCAGTTGTTTTTCGGTTTAGGATTCTGGACATTTTAGTTTGAACCCTTCAATATGTGTTCCTATTGTATGATTTTTTCTAATTTTTTTTTTGGTTTTCTAAAATGCAATTGCCTGCGGGCGCCAACACTCCCCTTCATTTTTTTTTTTAGGAATTTGACTCTAGTTGAATTTTTTGTACAAACTTGATTATTGATTATCGTCATCGTCAGTTGTTTTTCGGTTTATTATTCTGGGCATTTAATTTTGATCTCTTTAATGTGTTTTCCTACTGTAACATTTTGTCTACATTTTTTTTTTGGTTTTCTAAAATGCATTTGCCTGCGGGCGCCAACACTCCCCTTCAATTTTTTTCTGGAAGTCGACTTTAGTTGAATTTTTTGTATAGACTTGAATATTGATTATCGTCATCGTCAGTTGTTTTTCTGTTTTGGATTCTGGACATTTTAGTTTGAACTCTTTAATGTGTTTTCCTACTGTATGATTTTTTCTAATTTTTTTTTTGGTTTTCTAAAATGCAATTGCCTGCGGGCGCCAACAATCCCCTTCAATTTTTTTTTTAGGAATTTGACTCTAGTTGAATTTTTTGAACAAACTTGATTATTGATTATCGTCATCGTCAGTTGTTTTTCTGTTTTGGATTCTGGACATTTTAGTTTGAACTCTTTAATGTGTTTTCCTACTGTATAATTTTGTCTAAATTTTTTTTTGGTTTTCTAAAATGCATTTTCCTGCGAGCGCCAACACTACCCTTCAATTTTTTTTCTTGGAATTCGACTTTAGTTGAATTTTTTGTATAGACTTGAATATTGATTATCGTCATCGTCAGTTGTTTTTCTGTTTTGGATTCTGGACATTTTAGTTTGAACTCTTTATTGTGTGTTCCTACGGTATACATTTTTCTAAATTATTTTTTTTGTTATCTAAAATGTGTTTACCTAATTTAGACTCAACACACTCAGCACGGTTAAGACGTTACTGTTCTTTATTTTATTTTTATTTTATTTTATTTTATTTTGTTCATTTTTCCTGTAAATCATAAATTATAATATTATAATAATATAGTTTTAGTATATTTGAAAAAAAATGAAATACAAAATTTTGTTAACACGGCGCATTGTATAGGCAATTCAGCTGCAACAGAGTTCATTGTTGTTTGTGAGGGTGTCTAGGTACTTGCAACGACTTAACAACTAAGATTTTTAGATTTAAATAAAAATCTCTGTACAGGCTTAACCCTGGAACTACTTATTAGATCTTCTTGATTTTTTTTTAAAACGAAAGAGTATTTCATGGAGAAGGTTTATATGAATGAACGTTTTAGGAAAATCTACCTGTGTATTATATTATAATGGTTGCTATCGGTTAATCGGTCATTATTGTTGATTCGTATTATTATTTTTTATACATATATATAATTTATACAATAATATCTGATACGTAGTTTCAGAGTTTAGTCTGTAAATTTATAGTCTGTGTATTTATATAGTTAGATATATAAATTAATGTTTGCGGGTAGCTGATTAGACCTCTGGGAAGAATATAGGTTAATTTACAAAGGGTTAAATTTGTTTTTTTTATTCGTCAGATTTTAGTACGGTTATGATTTTAGGATAGGATTTTGTATAAATTGGTTAAATTAATCCACCTTTTTATTTTTCTAAAATGCATTTGACTGCGGGCGCCAACCCTCCCCTTCAATTTTTTTTTTAGGAATTTAACTCTAGTTACATTCCTTCTATAGACTTGAATATTGATAACCTGCATTTGCCCTGTGTATTGACATTCTAAAACGAGCTAGGTAATCATTGTGAAGTGTTTTTTCCGTTCATGAATCAGGAGATTGTAGTTTGAACTATTTAATATGACGTCTTACCATTGTATTTTTTTTTTTTTTTTGTTTTTTATAAAATGCATTTGCCTGCGGGCGCCAACGCTCGCCTTCAAATTTTTTTTTAGGAATTTGAGTCTAGTTGAAATTTTTGCACCGACTTGAATATTGACAACATGCAAGTGCCTTCTGGATTGACATTCTAAAACAAGCTAGGTAATCATCGTAAATTGTTTTTTCTGTGTAAGATTCTGGAGATTGTAGTTTCAACTCTTCAGTATGTGTCCCTATTGTACACAGATACATAATAATAAAAAAAAAAAATTATAATAATAATATATATATATAATAGTGATAAGAAAAATAAAAAAATATTTTAAAATATTTATAAATATATATATATATATATATTGTATGATTATAATTATTATTATTATTATGCACGAGACACGCCTCCTTATTCGTCCGTTAATTAATTAGTGCGAACGTCATTTCAATTAATTTATTGTCGGCTCTGCAGGATGCGCGTGCATTAACACCGTATAATAGTCGTGGCGTGGTGTGTATATTGAACGTGCACATTATATTTTAATATAATACAATATATACCTATATAAAGGTATAATATATTGAGTTTCTGATTAAATTAGTCAATCCTATATAGTCTAATACCTACAATCATTCGCGGATACAAAGGGGTTATTGGGGCTTCGTAATTATATAATACACCTATGTAACAAGGGAATTTTGTTATTATAAAAGTTTGTTATTATTATTATTTTATAATAACAGGTATGTATGATGAATATTTTATTCACCGCGAAAATTAAACTTAATGCCTTATGCACTTGAAGTAAATGTTTTCGTCTAGCCCCCCCCCCCCCATTGTTTTTTAATTTCTAGATCCACGACTGCCTACAATAATACTTGGAAATAATCTGATGTAGAAAATAAGATATCACTCAAATCTATTCTTTTTTTCTAGAAATCTAAATAATTTGAATTTAGACAAGTTGATACCCAATATCAGTAATTTTCTATACCCAATAAATAATAGACAATTATTTATAACGTATTTTGATAATTATTGTTTTATTTTAGATTCTGAGTGAAACGATGAATGTATTGATTTTACAATGATGTGTGTTTTTTTTTTTATTTTTTTTTTTTATTTTTTTTTTTATTTTATTTTTTATTTTTTTTGTGTCTGTGTACACGATAAGTAGTCGAAATAATGCTTCGATTTTCGACTTCAGTATCTTGTTCGATTGGAAAGTGAATATCGTTGGTGCATTGGGGAGGTCAAAATTTAAATTTCCCAGTAGTTTTCAAGAGCGCCGGGAAAAACAAAAGAAAAATTAAGGAAAAACGGGAATTTTTACGCAAAATCGATTTTTCAGAAAATTGAATTTGGTTTTTGGTGTAACTTTAAAACAAATGACCGTAGGTACATGCAATTTTCACTGGTTGTTTATATTTGCATCTTCTATACACGATAACATTTTCAAAATATTTTGATTTATTTTGAACAGTTTAGGGACATTTTCATTTTTAGTTTTTTTTTTGTTTTTTTTCTAGAAATATCAATAAAATTTTATTTGTTGGTTGCGAAAGCTTGAAAATTTAATAGAAGGCTCCTAATATATTGTTTCAAGGGCAGATGAAAAATATTAAAAATCCTTAGTCACAATTTTTTTTTATAAGCATTTAAAGTTCAAAAATTGACAAAATATGGAAAAATCACGAAAATTAGCAAATTATTTTGAGTTAAGAATTCGTAAAAATTTTTCTTTTTAAATCTAAGATTTGAAAATCTAATACAAGATTACTCATAAGATTGTCTACCTTTATCAATAAAAAAATCTCTACCGGAAAGTCAAATTAAATTTTTATGAGCGTTTGAAATTCAAATTTTTACAACATTGGATATTCACTCGATTTCTCATGTGGCAATTTCCTTTTTTTGTTGTAATTAAAAAACGAATTACTGTAGATACATGAAAATTTCACTGAATGTTTATATTAGCATTTCCTATACACCATACAATTTTGAAAATATTTTGACTCTTTTTGAGCCGTTTACGGACATTTTCAGTTTTCAATTTTTTTAGTTTTTTTTTTCTATAAATATTAATTAAGTTTTATCTGTTGGGCCAAAAAGTGTAAAAATTTAATACAAGGCTCCTGATATATTGTTACAATATCAGTTGAAAAATATTAAAAATACATAGGCACAATTTTTTTTTATAAGCATTTTAACATCGAATTTTGACAGAATTTTTCAAAATCTCGAAAATTATTAATCATCGTAATTAATAAATTATAAAATGTTCAGTTTTTATAGCTAAGGATTGAAAATTTAAAACAAGATTTCACGTAAGTAGTTAATTCTCTTACCGAAAAATCTAAAAAATATACAATCACAGTTTATTTTTATAGTCATTTTATGTTCAAATTTTGACGAAATTACATATTAAAAAACCTAGTTATTTTGTTGTGATTATATAATATTATTCGTGGGTACCTACTTGAAACTTCTAAAGTGTACTATTATATATATATGATAGTATCAGGGTTTGTTGTTGGTGTATAACGTGTTATTAGTACCTAATGGATATTGTGATAATGTGATATGATTAATTTGGAATTTATTATAGGTCAATTTTTTTTTAATACCATAGATATGTATATAATTTGTCTTAACCTAGACTGACATACCGTCTTCGCTCAGAATCGTTTTTCTTATACAATGATATTGTATCATTGAATTCAAATTTAATAGCATCAATTATACAGTGACCCACTTGTAACCTACTGTACAGCAGAGCGACATCCACTTACCCACCTTTTTCATATAGTTAATACCACAGAATAGATAAAATCTATTTTTCACCTAGTCTCAATTCTGTGATAATACTAGCCGATCCTGGAGGGCATTGCCTATGACTAATTAAATAATATGCTACTTTTATTCCAGTATGCATTAAACTCCTCTAAATGTAAACTAAACATATTTAACACATTCATTTGGGTGGTTTTTACCAAACATAAAATATAGCTCTACAATATTATATCCGAACTCAATAACTAAGTATTTTATTTTTTTTAATCCATGTCACCTCTATACCTATACAAACAAAATATTATTTGTTGGTTTTTAGTGATACAACAAATCCTAATCTAGAAAAAAAAATTCCCAAAGCTATGGATAACCAATATAATTAATACTAATTAATACCTAAACAACAAAATATTATGAAAAAAATATAATGATACTAATATTTTCAGTCTGTGTAAGACAAAGTCAGCGCTCTTCTGTGGAAGTTGTTGTCAAAAATAATAAATAATACCTAATAATACAAATTATAATACTGTAATATCTTGGTCAGTCAATTATAAAAAAAAGCTAATCAGTTCACTTGCTCATGAAATAAAAATAACAATGATAATATTAATTGCAAAAAAAAATTATCTATGTCATTTGTTTAGCAGCCGACAAAATGGCGGTTGTCAACTTAACAGCTATTCATGGATAACAATGTAAATCATATAGGAGTGGCTTATGTAGTGTTTAGCAGCCTGAGGTATGTGTGGTGTTTTGTAAAAAAAAAGTTCAATGTGTGGTGATTCATCTCCCAAGCACCTCCCCAAATCCACCACCGGTAATTAGGCACTCCGGAAAACAGTCACGAGGTTATATTTACACCTTGCAGTGACGGTTTATTATGGCATGATCTCAGCTAGACTCGAGTGTAAAATCCAAACCTAACCTAACCTATATCATAGTATTATATTATGGATAACACCATTATATTAGAAAGCAAGCAGCCTACTTCAAAATCATCTGAACAGCTTATCTCACTGGTTCAAATCTTGGAAAATCAAGATCAACGACTCCAAGTCTTCTCATGTCACTTTCTCCTCCACCCCGGGGACTGTCCTCATATAACATTCGAGAATGCAATCATTCCTCACTCAAATGAAGTCAAATATCTTGGCTTATTGTTTGACAGAAGGCTCACCTGGGGCCCCCACCTCAAAACCAAACGCAAACAACTAAATAGCCGCCTTCACATTCTCAGGCCTCTCATGAAATCAAATATGCGCATCTCCAACCGTCTACTACTCTACAAATCCCTTCTGCAACCCATCTGGTCATACGGAATCGCTCTCTGGGGTACCAGTAAACCATCGAACACTAGAACCATACAAGCATTCCAAGCCATCTGCCTCCGCATGATTGCTAAAGCCTCTTGGTACGTCACAAATGTTGCTCTTCATAATGACCTCCAAATCCAAACTATCAAACATACAGCTATCAAATATTATCTTCGCCTGCACTCCAATATGGAACATCACTCAAACCCCCTCATCGCTCAACTTCATACCAATGCTCTTCCAGACAACCCAGCCAGACGCCTTAAACGTGAATGGCCCAGAGATCTTCTCAACGCACATTAAACATAACCATGTATATTACTATTTCTCCCTAAATTATCTTCCACGTAGAAATTTCTAATGTGAAACTTCTACTCATTGTACTTCCCTCATTGCCACTTGTAATTATTATCA
>CARXXK010001864.1:0-11775 GCA_949089665.1 Macrosiphum euphorbiae
CTACGTAAAAACATATAATATTATAATACATAAAAAATGAAATATGGTAGATTAATTAACAAAAATTGAACGTACATACACAAAGTAATGTTAAAATAATAATAATAGTAAAGAGAAAAGATCGGAAATTTGTAAAATTACGGAAAAAAAATGCAAAAAATATCCGGGTTCGGGCGGCCGTGTAAACCGTACGGCAATGACCGCAGCGACGCCCCGAGAGCGTACGGCGAATTCGAACCCGGGACCTACGTGTTTTCTACCTAACGCCTAACCTACTCGGACACAATTTGAGATATGAATTACGGTCAAAACATCAACACTTAAGCCGTGCGTTTAAGGAGCGACGTAAGCCGATATATTCGATGTTCATCGATGTAATCGCATATAATTCGCTTGTAATACGCGCATCTCCCATATATATATTTAACGGAGCGAGTGAAAAGCATTTTCCGTTAATAATTATTAAATCAATAGGCAAAAATTAAATTATACACGTACATACATGTATATATACGCGTACGGTCGGTCGTAATTTCTAAACGCGATTGCGAAGCGAACCGACCGATTTCTTTAGAAAGACGTCTTTTAGAAAGACGTCAACTACACGATTCGGGCACGAACGACGTGCGAAAAGACGAAACTGTCGGAGAAAACGAAAGAAATCGGCAAAAAAGTCCGGCCGGGAGCGTATTTTGCGATCGACATTGCGACGGCTACGGACGGCGAACGGATATAAACCGCACACCGGCGGCTTCGAGAGATCGCGAGCTACGCGAATCAAGTATGAATATGAGCGAAAAAGGCTAGAAAACGGTCGAAATCGTGTAAAAAGTGTAAATTTCGAAAATTTCGAAAATGATAAGAAAAGAAGTGATAACGCGGTTATTGCCCGCCGCAGAATCTGAACGTTGCGATTGACCGGGCCGGAAAAACGACACAAAAGTCGTCTATCCCCGTGGACAAAACTGGGGACTAACCTCGTTTTATAATATAAGAGATATAAATGTGTTGTACTTATTACATTCTCTATTGGTGAGCTGATTTTTATATGCTTATTAAGTCACATGTCATTGATATGCAGTTAAATATCATCATAATAATAACGCATGCAACACATACGTTGGATATTTAAGCTGATAATATTTGAGATTGTTTTCATACACACATTACAACGGACTTGGAAGCGAACAATCTACGTTACATCCGAGACAACCAGACAGCACTCTTTGCTGACGCCTATCAAGGCCTTCTGGACCATATTAACCAACAGCTCCACCTAGATGAAATCAATCCGGTCGGCCGCAGGACAATTCTGCCTTCGACATTCCTAGGCGGCCCTCGGTACATGAAACAATGTTACCACGACGCAATGTCCATTGTGCGTAAGTACGGAAAGCCTGACTTATTCATAACATTTACGTGTAACCCTAGGTGGCCAGAGATAGTAGATAACATTCCGCGTTGGTTGACGGCAACCGACAGGCCTGATTTGGTGGCGAGGGTGTTCCACGCAAAACTGAAGGAGCTAATGCGTGACATCACGGTCAATAAGGTGTTTGGTAATGTAGATGCTTATGTTTACACCATTGAGTTTCAGAAACGTGGTCTTCCACACGCACATATACTCATCATCTTGGATGAGGACAGCAAGTTACTTACTGCCGACGACGTCGACAATGTTGTGTGTGCCTACTTGCCTGACCCTGCATCCGAAAGGCGCCTACTCGACAGTGTGAAATCGCACATGATTCATGGTCCGTGTGGACCACTCAATCGCAACAGTCCGTGTATGGTGGACAACGGTTGTACGAAGAAATATCCCAAAGAATACAGCGAGGAGACTGTATACATTTCTGATGGTGGTTACCCGACTTATCGTAGACCGAACAATGGACTTGTGGTCAACGTCAGAGGTCATCCTGTCGGCAATGAGTTTGTTGTCCCATACAACCCATACTTGCTGGGCAAGTATGATGCACACATAAACGTTGAGGTGTGCTCTACCGTGAAGAGCGTAATGTATTTGTATAAATACGTCTACAAGGGCCATGACGCAGCTACCTTGGAAATTTGGAATGGAGATGAAATTGAAAAGTAATTGAATTAAACTTATAGTTTTAATTGTTGACTTCTAAATTACATTCCATCTATCATTATTGTGTTGGATTATTATTATGATGATAAAAATGGTATTAACATTGTCCAACAGTCAACCGAAATCATTTTAAAGCTGCATCAATCTCAGTAATGTTACCTTAAGTGTTATTCTGTATATGTGATAGATGTTGTTGGTAAATTTTATTTTCATTAATATTCATATTATACAATATAATAATACTACATTTCATTTTGTGACTTATGAACCAATAATGCTGCTCAATTTAAAATGATTCAATTTTAATAACTATTATTTGTTTTAATATTTTCCTTGGACACATAGTTGAGTAATAATAATAATAACAACATTTTGTTAACTACAATAACATTGCATACCACTTTAATACAATAATAATTAACTACACTCTACACTTATTAGATATATTTGTATGCAACGTCAACTTAATATTAGGTTTGTTCCAGCACGTTGTTTTTCTATGTTGTCAACTTTCAGCGCATGCGCAAACTTAAAGACGCGTTCCAGCCGAGCAAATTATTTACTTCTAACAAAATGTTATCTGTTCCATCAGCGCTACAACATGTTGTTAAGTTGTTGGAAACAATAATTTTCAGTTGTGAGTTGTAGATCCAGTAAAATGTTTTGCGCATGCGTATTATATATTTCTTGTTTACAACAGTCAGTTGACTCGTGAAACCAAGATTTTGCGCCATCACGAATACATAAAATATTTATTAATTATTTATTGTTTATTAATTATTAAAATAATTATTCTCTTGTTATTTTTATTTGTACACTATACAGTCTTGGTAGTATTAATAATTAATTTAATATAATATAATATTAATATTTTATTTTGAGTTTTGACTACTTTACTTATGATGGATTTTGAATTTTTGGACTCGTCGTCCTCGTCCTCTTTATCATCGTCCGACGATGCTTTTTTTTTAGACAGCGACGACGAAGCATATTTAGAGGACAGAAATAGACCGAAAAATGAAAATTATTTTGAGGCTGTAGCAAGGTAAGCTTCTATTTATTATATTATGTAAAATACATTATAAAAGTTAATATTTTGTTAATTGACCTTGAATAATTAGGTGATATCAATACATTTTTTAAACTATTATGTCAAACAAGGTAAATTTGTGGCAGTATATTTATTCACAAACATAAATTCTTAATTTTTTTTAGATACAATGACTTGGAATTTCTGGAACACTTCCGTGTTAGACGCCACATTGCATATGGTCTGGCTATACACTTCGAGGCCAGTCAGAAGTTTAATGAAACAACTGGAGGACATGGCAAAATAACTGCCTACAACCAAGTATGTAGGTTTGGAATAAGGTCACTTTAGTTAGGTACCTAGTATGTTTTTTTTATTAAAATTCTAGGCATAATTCTAGTTTGTTAAATTAACTGTTTATGTGTAATATATTGCTTGAAAACAATAGATATAGATTATTACTGTGGTTATTTTGATGTTGAATCTAATTTTAAATTCTTACCTAATTTTTTTTTTAGGTTTTAATTTTTCTTTGGTTTGCTGGACATCAGACTGCCTCATTCCGAGATGTTGCTGATAGATTCTGCATAACAATAAGCAGCCTGTTCAGAATTGTGAGGCGTCTGATGCATGTTATAAGTTATATGTCTAGCACCGTGATAACCTGGCCAAATGAGCAAGAAAAACAGGAAACAAGAGACTTTTTTCAAATAAAAGGATTTTCCAATGTCATTGGAGCTATTGATGGGTGTCATATACATATTGACAAACCTTCCTCAGACCCAGATTCTTATTATAATAGAAAAAAATTTTTTTCAATTCATGTATGTATAACCTAATAATTGTGTTCTCCTGTATTCATTATTTTCTTATGAAATATAAATTATAGTTAACATTGTTTGCAGATGCAAGCAGTTTGTGACCATAAAAATAAAATAAGGAGTGTATTCATCGGATTTCCTGGGTCGGTCCACGATGCTAGAGTTTTTAGGAGGTCACCATTGGCTGCTAACTTGGAAACTCTATGTGAAGAAAATGTAATTCTTGGAGATAGTGCTTATCCTTGCCTACGTAATTTAATTACACCATTCAAAGATAATGGTAGATTGAGCCGTGGGCAAATAAACTTCCATAAAACCCTTTCATCATGTCAGTATGTTATTGAACATTGCTTTGGTTTGCTCAAGCAAAAGTTTAGGCAGCTTTACCACTGCAAGCTCCGCAAAATTGAACATATAGCACATTTCATTAGAGCTTGTTGTGTACTGCACAACTTGGCGATTGATGATGAATTCCACATGATGAATGAATGTGAAGATGAAGTTAATAATGTCAATAACATTCAACTGGTCGATGACAATGATGCAGGAGATGTCCCTGAAGGAACAGCCTATAGAAATATATTGATGAATAGAATGTTTCCATAGTCTTAATAAAACAATAGTTTAATTATTACATATGTTTTTGTGTACTTTTATTTTATTTATTAAATAATACTTCAATTAATTTTCCATATTTAGATTTTTAAATTAAAAAAATTCAGTACAATACAATGCATATTTGACAGTGGTGTCCATCACTACTAACATGTGTGACAAAATAGCCTGTGTTCCTTGTACAAAATTCATAAACTTTAATCACATTTCTTAGTGTACAGAAACAACTTTTTAATAATATATATATATATATATATAAATATATATTTGTATCATACTACAAGACTAATAAAAATTACAAACAAATGGTGACAGGTCATAAATACATAAATTAAACTAGACTAGAATAAAGAAGTACAAACTAAATGTAATATATTGAAAAAGATCATATGAAAATAAAAATAATTGCATATTTTTAATTAAGTATAATATAACATTTGTGAGTATTACATTGAGCACTTATACCACATGTCTTTGTGTACAATAAAAACTTTTAAATACCTACATACATAATATTTTAAATAAAGATACAAAAAATAACAAAAAACTAAACAAATCCTTCAAACACAAAATATGAACACTGCTAAGTATTAAATATTTACATACTTAAATCATATTTCTTTGTGTACAATAACAACTTTTAAATACCTACATATATAATATTTTAAATAAAGATAAAAAAATAATTGAGTGTTTGATTTACCTACTGTTATTGATTAAGTAGTTTATTTTTTTCTTCAAGCAGATCGTTTTTTCTTTTTCGCTCAACAATTTTTGAATTTTGAATGTTTAAATAACTTTCATTAAATTTTTGTTTGTCGTTTCTTATCATTTCAAGCACATCAGTTCTGGTACCTTTTCTCTTTAAATTCCTTACAGTTTTTGTAATTGGTGTTCTTACCTGGTCTTCAACAGGCCCTGGAGGACCAATATTTTCAAATTCTTGTTCATACATTTTATCTTCATCTATAGTTCTTTGCAGAGCTGGTGTCTCATTACAGGATGTTGATGTACTTTTTATAACCTCAGTCTCGGTCAACAGAATATATCTAGGTTAATTCGTTTAGATTTTTGAAATATTTCTTCCATTTGCTCCTCAAATTCAAAACTTTTCCTTCCTCTCCCAGTTTTTTTATTATTGTCAACAACAGATTTATATGATTTAACTAATGTTTGAAATTTGTTATTTACTTGTGGACCACATAATTTCAGTCCAAATTCTGTATTTAAGATGGTAGCTATAATTTCATATAGAATTTTGAAACTACGGATTTTACTCCCAACATTCTTATGGTTTTTTTTATACTCATCAATTAGCCTTAGGGTAACATTTCTTGACCAATGTGTTTATTCATTAGAATGAATTTGAATAGCTGGAGCCTGGGTAGGATTTTGCATTATTGTATATTCATTATAATGACTTGGAATAGCTGGAGTCTGGGTAGGATTTTGCATTATGATAAGTTCACTCAATTCTAAAAAAAATAAAAATGTTTTGTTGAAACTGCACTGTGTAAGAAATGTATAATTTACCATATATTTATTTTATACCTAATATATATTATATTTGCTAAGAAAGTAAATTTACTTAAGAATAATATTAACTTATCTGTTGTCTTGATGATATTAATTAAGTATTTATGCCCCCCCCTTTATTTAAGTATCCCTCTTTAGGACAACATAATTACGGTCACACTAAATATGGTGTTTCAAGCGATTATAGACTTTTCTATTTTCAATTAATCTAATTAAATTTTACTAACCTTCATAAACGTTTTCCATTATTATTTTGTCAATCTATTTCGTATCTTGAATAGTTGAATCTTCAGTGCGATTGTTTAAAAATACAGGTATAATTTAAAAAGCGTTATTTAATTTAAATTAAATAGTAGGAAAGTGATAAGAAATATCGTATAATCACGGTGTTAAGAGCATGTGTACAATCTATTATCTAATAAAAACATTCGCATTCGTGTTCCAGTGGATCACATAATTTTATTGTTACCAACTTGTTGTTTTAGACGCATGCGCATTAAAATATGTTGCCATTAGCTGATAACTTGTTTACAACACTGATGCTGGAACAAACCTATTATTTATTGTAATCGAAAGCAAATATTCATTGTGAGGTAATCTCATTCCTATGATTTTTAGATGTATACATATATATATTATTTTATTCCTGATTGTTTACGATATACGTTGATGTTGATTTCAGTTACATAAACTCACGGTACGTCAGTCCACCAGAAGCTGTTTGGAGGTTATTTTCGTATGAAATGCATAACAAGAGTAATACGATCAATAGACTACCTGTCCACCTGGAAGACTATCACAACGTGTACTTTGGACCTGGACAGGTACTAGAGCGGGTGCAGAACGCGGCTCTGGCTCGAACCAAACTCACGGCATTCTTCGACCTCAACGCGACAGACGAAGACGCTAGACAGTACCTCTACCAGGAGATACCGGTACATTACACTTGGAACGCGTCTAGAAGAACGTGGATACGACGTCAAAGACAGATGACGTACGAGACGTTGGCTCGAATGTACGTTGTCAACCCACTTGATCGCGATCGTTTCTACCTACAATTACTACCTACTCCTTCACAAGAGGGGCCCACAGTGTTTCCGGGACATGAGGAAAGTAGACGGGGTAGAGCATCCAACATACGCGGCTGCAGCCGTCGCGATGGGACTTGTGGAAGACGACCGAGCTATGTTGGAGTGCATGGCCGAATCAGAAACATTGGACACTCCAGTCCAGCTTCGTTACATCTTTGTGACGATGCTTTTGCACTGCGAGATCACAAACCCGCTGACGTTGTATCAAGCCAGCGAACCTCACATGTTGCAGGACTTCAATCACCGATTGAGGGACATTGACCGAGCGAGGGCTGCGTGTTTGGACGCAATCAACAAGATGCTTCATGGTCACGGAAAATCGCTTGCGGACTACGGTTTGCCACTACCGGACGTCACATTGCTGGAAGAAGACCCGGACGATGACATGTTTGGTGCTATAGACGCGGCGGTGCGCTGGGCCGTACAATTGGACAATTTGAACTACGAACAATGGACAGTGTTCAATCGTGTGATGGCGGCCGTAGACGACAACAGAAACGTATCAAAACTTTTCTACATTGACGGTCCCGGAGGAACAGGTAAAACAACACTATACGGGTGCCTCATATGGTCGCTTCGCAACCAAGGGCGATCCGTGTTGTCCGTGGCTTTTACAGGAATAGCAGCGTCGCTCATGGATGGCGGCATGATAGTTCACTCGACGTTTGGATTGCCGTTCGGTACACTGAACGACGATTCTACGTCGACCATCACCTTGCAGTCGTTGCGTGCTCAGAGGATACGTGACGCAGCACTCATCGTCTGGGACGAAGCGCCCATGTCAACTTCAAAGCGAGGATGTTGTCTGGTGGTGCACAGGAAGATATAGTAATACCTGCGGTACCGCTCACGTCGAGTGGCGAAGACGACCTGCCCATAATAATGCGACGAATGCAATTTTCAGTACGTTTGTCGTTTGCTATGACCATTAACAAGTCATAGGGACAAACGTTTGATAGAGTTGCATTGCTTCTGCCATCACCGGTGTTCACGCACGGACAACTGTATGTATCGTTTTCCCGAGTGAGGGACTCTCAATCCATTAGAGTTGGTATGTTCAGTGATGACCGTGGTAGATTCGTCACTAAGAACATTGTGTACAGAGAAGTTCTACAAGCGATATAACTGTACAATATATGAAATTAAAACTTTAACGTAAAATAAACATATTTTCTTCATTAGGTCATTGAAAATGTAAAAAACATTTTCTTTTTAAGTATCACATATTGATAAATAAAATAACAAACTGAATAAAAATTAAAAAAAACTCTTGATTAAACTTTATATCGACTTGATACATTTTAGAACGTAAAATAAACATATTTCCTTCACTTCAGAATATAACAAAAATCAATTCGTTTTTTAATTATAACAAATAATAGACAAATAATAAATTAACAAATTTAAAGAAAACTCTTGGTTAAACATAATAACAACAGTCAAAGAAGTTCAGGACGTAATATTTTTATAAAAGTTTCTATGCTCTTCGGGTAGAAAAGGAATCATGGCCAGAAGATCTTTTTTCTTCTCTGACGACAATGTGGGTTTCGGAATAGGTATCAATTTCTGATTTTTAAGTTGTTCTGTAGTAGCATTTCTTTTAAAGACATCAAAATCTTTCCAGTGTTCTTCATCAGAAAATGTTTTTTTATAATAGACTTTTTCGGGAGTCAAAGACGAAACTTTAATCATTGAACATGTAGAAATTGGTAACTTGGTAGTGTTCAGAAAATTATTAGCAATATCTTTAAATGAAAAAAAGTGGTTTTCTTCCATCGGAATCACTTGAAATGGATTTGTTAACTTTGCTGTTCTTACTATCTTTTCCAAATCAGAAGGAGCGAAATTTGTACACACTCGACGTCTTTTTTCGATTATAGCAAAATCACGATCGCAAGCTAAAAACGAGTGACCACTTACCAAACATTTTTGTATAATCTCGTCGAAAATGCCCACATTAACTAAAAATAGCATAAAAACTAATAATATTTTATTTTTATTTTGACCAGCACAATTGTCAGACCATAAAATTAGTTTTTTACGATTTATCATATTATCATTTTTATTAATGACTTCAAAAAGACAAGAAGCGATTTCCGAACTTCCACGAGAAGCAATACTTTTATCCCACATACACATAAAGGCTGTATTGTTATCACTGAGATGTATTCCAAAGTTATAACAACTAAGTTGACGGCTGTAATACATATTACTATGAGTAAGTGTAGGCACAGGCAGTACTTGTTGAAGGTCCATAGCAATAACTGAAAATTCATAATTTGGAAGTTTTGCATTTGCCATATCAGTAGCCATTAAGTTCATAGACATTTTATACTGATTGTGATGTTCGTTCAATTGTATTTGTGATATTTCACTTAACTCGTTTTTGGCAAGTACTTTGAGGTTTAACATATCGCATGTCCTACAAGTGTCTACAAGCGGTCGGCGAAATGATAGATTAGAAAACTGTTTCTTAAAGACTTTTTTATAATACGCGTAACTGACTTTAGTATTTGGATATTTATTTTTAAATTCCAAAAACAATCTGCTGTAATTTAGGTCTGGACTTAAGTACTCTTTTTCGGATTTAGAACGACCATAATGACTAATATCTCTAGGAAAACTGTTCACATGGTCAATGATTTGTTGCCTATTTTCACTACTAAAACTTGTTCGTTTAGCATTATCTGACCGAACATCTTTATAAACTGATAAGCCTTCTTTCTTTTTCGATTGTAAAGTTTGCAGAAATCTATATTTTATTCCGAGAATATTTTGAAATGTGGTTTTGCATACCTGACTAACTCCTCCTTCATCATTTGGAATTGTATATTTTATTGTGCACTGTTTATGACTTTGTGAGGGATCAGAGTATTTACCATGACGACGTCTATTAATTTCGGTGGCCTGAATTAGTCCTAAAATGTAGGTACCCTGTTCACTATCATTTGCTAAATGGTGGTAGTCATTAAAGATTTTCAATTTCCATTCCCACAAAATACTTTTGCAGTCATATTTGCATTTGCAAGTCGGCTTTAATAGAATATAATAAAAGTACTGTTAGTACGTTTTATGAATAATACTTAACTATTATATTAATTAGGTACTAACCTCGATTAATGGTTTCGGGATTGCCTGAATTATATGACTTCTCCTCGTCACATACGATTGACCACTTATTCTTTGTTTAGTCTGTTCATTTCTTTTTTTCTTACCACTTCGTAAATTTACACTTTCAGTCTCCATAATATTGGTAATAATTTATGTAATTTGAAAATACAATAACATATTACAATAACATCAGTTTTAGTAGTTTTGAATAATGACAACGGATTATATCATAACATTATTGTTATCAATTATCATAAAATAATTGAATTCGCGCAAGGCACATAGAACGCACATGTGACAATAGGCATACCACATGGAACGGACGCCATCTATGAACGCAATTCTGAACTAGTAATAAATCGAATTGGCACTTGGAACACATACAGGATTATTGCCTTTTGCACATAGAACATAAATCAGACATAAAACAATTTTTCATTTTTTTGGCACATAGAACGTTTGACACATTTGCTCTTCAAATAGTTACTGCTATATCAGTGTTTCGGAATATGTAACGGAACATCGTGCGTATGCGCTCGTAGCAGGTCAACGTTGTTAACCCTTCTAGCCTGACTGTCGAGAATTGATTAATTCGTTTTTCAATACAATATATTTTAATCTCTTAAATCGTTATTGTTTATTACATTCTTATCGCTGGATGCGTTATTATTTTATCATTTGAAATAGGTAAAATTATATTTTCATTATTTTGCGCGTGTTTTATACTTCCCTCTATTTCAGTTATTTTGGAATTAAAAATCTGTTTAGTTTCTGCTTTTTTAAACTCTTCGAAATCGCTAATTGGCTCATCATTGGTAACAACATGTATATGTGATAAGCAATCCGCGTTCGAATGATGTGAACCTGCTCTATAGATTATTTTGTAATCGTATTCCTCGAGCTGTAATCGCCATCGCATTAACTGAGACGAAACGTCTTTTATATTGAATAAATACGTTAACGGACGGTGATCGGTGATTATTTTAAATTTTTTTCCGTATAAGTAATACCTAAAATACTTTACAGCCCATACTATCGCTAACAATTCTTTTTGTATTACGCTATAGTTTGTTTCGGCGGTATTTAGCGTTCTACTTGCGTAAGCTGTGGGTTGATCTTTGAGTACGTCACCTCGAGACAAAACCGCTCTAATTGCGTATTGGCTTGCGTCGGTCATGAGGTTAAAATTTCCGTTTTCCCAATTAGGGTAGATTAGTAGAGGTGGATTCATTAACGCGTTTTTTTAATTCTTGGAATGCGTCTTCACACATGTCCGTCCACACGAACGGTGTGTTTTTCTTTAATAAGCTAGTAAGAGGTTTTGCTATTTTGGCAAAGTTATCAACGAATCGGCGGTAATAATTTAATAAACCTAAGAATGACTTTACGTCTTTCTCGTTTAGTGGTCTCGGATATTCTTTAATACAACTTAATTTGCTTGGATCAGGCGTTACCCCGTTTTCGCTGATAACGTGC
>CARXXK010001865.1:0-11740 GCA_949089665.1 Macrosiphum euphorbiae
TTTTAATTGTATACTTGTATACTATATTCCTAACCTTTAGCTTTTAACAGTGACAAAACTTGGTGCAGTATACCTTGTTCTACTGAAAATTTACAAGCCCATGATCTCAATGTCGATAAAGCTGAGAAAAATATTAAATAATAATTGAAATTGTAAAGTATGTTTGTATATTTATTTAAGTTAATTTAAATTTTTCCCTTAAATATCTATACCCTTTAGGGGATATGCTTCTTAAGCTAATTGCAGATGAAATATCTTCATCAGACCATTTATATGCTTTTTTTTTATTTAAAATCAAATTTATTTGAGTTGATGTAAAGATCCCAGAAAGTTTTTGTTGAAATTTTATGTTAAAAAGCTTTTCTTCCATATTTTTATCTTTTTTAAAGTTAATTATTTGCTGTTGTTGGTAACTGTTAATATTTTTAAATGTATTACATGTATCCTCTAATTCCTTAATTTTACTCTGTGCTTCTTTCAATAACTTTTGTAATGTATGCAATTCAGTTACAATTTGTTTTTAATATAATATGTTTTATAATTAATGTTATTAATTAAATACCTGTCAATCTTATTTTGATAATCAGCATCTGTTTGTGACGTTTGTGCACTACAAGATGAATTATGTACTGTTACACATTCATCTAGAGATAGGTACAATAATTTCTTCAGTTTCCATGTCAGTAACGTAACTGCTTTTATAACAAATTATATTGTATAAAATGTATTGTTTTTTGAAGTAATTAATATACGTTTTGTAATATTTGCAGTTGGGTGACAACTTTTTGTTTATATTATATATGTTTTATTAATAATGTCATTAGTTAAATACCTGTCAATCTCATTTTGATATTGATCATTTGTTTGTATACTTTAATATAAATTATATTTTATAAAATATATTATTGTTTTAAGTAATTAATATACGTTTTGTAATATTTGTAGTTCGGTTACAATTTTTTATTTATATTATATATGTTTTATTAATAATGTCATTAGTTAAATACCTGTCAATCTCATTTTGATAATAATCATCTGTTTGTGACGTTTGTGCACTACAAGATGAATTATGTACTGTTACACATTCTTCTGAAGATACAACAATTTGTCCAGTTTCCATGTCAGTAACATAACTGCTTTAATAACAGATTATAATATGTAAAATATAATGGTTTTTTGAAATAATGTATATATTTACATAATTAAACTGCTTTTATACTGACCTAATAGATTGATTTAAAATATTAGAATTATCCTCTAGATTCATTAATAAATTAGAAAGGTGACAATTAAGTGTTGGAATAGCATCCAGTTTCAATTTTCTCTTATGCCTTGGGGAAAAGTTCAGTAGAGTTTCTATTAATGGTTTACAATATGCATCATCATCGAAATGTAAAGAACATATATAAGCTGTAAGAAAAACTAACTTTAAAGAAACCATATAAACTATTAAAGAAAATACAAATGCTCGAGTATTTATTTAAGTATACATCAAAAGTTTGCTTTAAAACATACCATTTTTTAATTTTAAATTAGGATTACCAGTTGCATCAAGCCATTTTTTTTGATATTGTGTATCATGTGGGAAGCGATGAAAACGAATGTGGCTACGGTCAACATTTCTTAATTCCTTACGCTTACTTTCACTAGAACAACCCTTCACTGAACACCAAGACATAATATATGTTCGTACGTAGTACAAGACATATACTTTTATAATATAGATATAACATGTATTATGAAATATAACTTTTATCCCATAAAAGTATTACACAGTACACTACCACTGTTAAAAAAATGTTGCTATCACTTATTTCTACTGTAATATACACTATTAATATTAATAATATTTCTTAAGCCTATTTATTTTTAGATATGTTAATTTCATTATAGGTAATATTAACATAATCATGTTTACCAAAATACAAAATCTAAAATAATTTAAGATTGTTATGCTACACATGTAAAGTATATAGAGTTCTTCATTCTGAGTGATATGCATATTGGAATTTATTAAGGAAATTATATTATAATATTTAAGTAAAAGACTTAGTCAATAAAATAAATAGACACATTTTAGGCAAATAGTAATTTATATATTACAAAACAATAATAATGTGTATATTAGTTATTATCTTTATAAAATAACTAATACATTAAATTACTTACTAATGTTTTGACAATTACAGAGTACAATAATTATTATATAAAACAAATAAGCAAATAACTTTTAACTTTCAAACATACCTATAGTATATTCATACTTAAATATTATACAATTAGAGACATTTTATATAATGATAAGTGAACGTGTAAATATTAATTTGTAATACAGTTTTATTTCCAAATATTAACTAAACAAAAATAAAAATGCTGTATAGACTATAGACTATACTACTATAGTAGGTGTTGAATAGGTCACTGTAAGGGATGTGTTAAATTTGAATAATGCCGCGCAAAGTGATTGAAACATCTTCACTGGCAGCTGACGTCATATTTCAATGGAAAGAATAATGTTTTGTTATTAATCTATGACTGCGCTGTTCACTGCCATAATCGGTTAGTTGCTGTCATACCTAGTTATTTCTATCATGGCAGAAACCTACGGGTGCCCCAATAGAAATTCTGCCAAACACAACACACACGTGTAATAACCCTACAATTTCAAACCCTACTACCTACAATCATAAACCCTACAATCAAGCTAATGGCCATAGTCGCCGGGCTTTAAAAAAAGATCAATTAAAAAAAAATTATATACATATCTGTGGCCCCTTCTCATATGTCTATGCTATTATCATGAAGACTAGAGTCTAGTCTCCATGTCTATTATTTATGGTTTTAAGACCGTGATAAAATCTATAAACATAACCTCAATTGTATGTCCAATATTTAAATTGGTAACCGTCCCTGACTCTAACCGCAATTATATTTAATAATTTGTTATCAACATTTAACAAATAACGATTATTGATAAAGCAAATTATGTTATTTTCTCAAATTTGTATCATTTTTTTAAAATACTTGAATATTCATTAAACTCATGACAAATTATACAGGTATGTCAGCAATATTACGGATTTAGAAACAAATCCTCCGCCCAGCCCTTAACTGTGGCATTTGTCACATTTGTCAAGCATTTGTCCGGTTCTCATTGGTCCACCGCCGTCAATGCCGCAATAGCCGCCGCCGCCGAAGACTCCACCACCGCTCAACCTGTTGGAGAAATGCTTACGTCACAGACATGCGTATCACGAGTTGCTGACATACCTATTTATTTTGTCATGATTAAACTGACCATTTTATTATTTTATCTACGTACAATTCCCAATAATACTGTATACATTTCAGCTCTTCCGTTAACTTGTTCACCTGGTAAGTTAATATGATTTTTAATATTTTTTATACAGAGATCCATTTATAATAATTATTTAATGTAATATTTTGAAATTTTGTCTAGATTTTCATGATGGTATTGACTATACTTTTTCTCCTGGTACATCATCATAATTTCCTAGTGTAAAATCTAGATATTCAGATTTGTAAGTCCTTGTAAGATTTAATCAAACAATTTTATTTAACTTTATATATAGGGCGATTCTTTTATCATTGAATTGATACTTATAATTATATTTATATTATATTTTAATTAATAACTTATAATTGATACTTACTTATAACTCATAAACTACTCGTCCTAAATTCGATTTGTATGTATCAAAATACTTAGAAAAAAAATCTGCTTTGGAATATGAAATTAAAACTATGTTATCATTCAAAAAAGTAAAAACTTAAAAAAATATTTAAAAATATGATTTTTTAATAAAAACTTTGTTTTTTTAACAACTTGAAACTATACAAAAAAATATTTTCAAAACCATTAATATTTTTTGAAATAATGAGTGTTCAATGATAAGAGAATCGTCCTGTATATATTTTCTGTATGATTACTAAAATTATATAAATATGATTTAGGTACTTCAGTTTGGTTTGAACATAGGCGGACATTTGGTTGAATTTTTAGGGGGGCTATAATGGCCTGTTTCAAACCGTTTGAAGAAATACCGAGAAAAATTTTATACTCCTACAGTTGAAGAATGAGAATGGAAACTCAATTTCATCTCGCTGTTTGAAAAACATTTGTTTTCACCCAGTAGTACAATCTCAAACAATGTGCAACACGAGAAACCCTCATAGACAGGGTCACAAATTGTATGAAACAATTAGTGTTAACAATCTACTTCTCATTCCCATTTGTCCATATGTAAGAACTTTAACAAGAGTTGCTTTAAATATGAAATAACTCCTGGTTTAAATGATATTTTTATTTGAATTTTTCAAGACAAAAATGTCTAACTTTGAAACTGAGGCTCTTGAGATGTTATTATAAAAAAATGTTAAACATTTCTGTAAATTTTAAAGCATTTGTCAATGACCAACACTCTAATTTTGTTAATTTTAGTAAAAATGTTTAGGACATATGTCTATGATACTTAGGGCCAGTTGTACCGACTTCGGTTAAACAGTGATTAAGATTTAATCTATGATTAGTGATGTTGGGTCGTTGTACAGTGCCGGTTAACCTTCTAATCGTCGATTAAAGGTCTGTTAAGTTAACCAGCCATTCGACCGCGGTTAAACATTGATTAGTTAATTTTCGATGAGAGGGGGAATATAATTCGTTATCATTTATCGTAGTTATCACTCATCAGCTAAAACAAAATGTTCCGATTCTGATCGTATTTGGATTTCAAGTTTCAACCGTTTTACGTTTGTCAAATAGTGTTTGATTTCGATTTAAATGCGCATTAAACTGAATACTAGTTTTTATGATGATGTATAACAACAGTTCGTCTGAAGATGCTTCAGATTTTGAAGATGAAGATTTTGATCAATTGACTGTAATGATCGCATTTCCTAGAAATCCGAGAATCTTCAGACATCGAAAACATCATTTTACCTATTGGAGAGATGATGAATTCTTCAACAGATTTCGATTATCGAAAAATACAAGTTCGCTTTATTGTCGATCTAATTCTAATAGGTGATCGCATATGTTCCCGTACCGATTGGTAAGTTTTCCTAATTGTTTTTTTGAAATACATTATCATTTATAAAAAATATTATTATTAATAGTTTAAACATTTATAATAGGAATAATGCTGTGAGTCCAGAAGATAAGGTGCTCCTAACACTGAGGTATTATGCAACAGGATCAATGTTAATTGTATGTGGAGATTTCATTGGCATTCATAAATCGACTGCAAGTCGTATTGTGAAACTTGTTTCACATAACATTGCTATATTACGTTCTCAGTTTGTCAATTTTCCCAACAATGAAAATGATTTTAAAAAAGTCAAACAAGATTTCTATAACATAGCTAAATTTCCAACGGTTATTGGTGCATTGCTATATTACGTTCTCAGTTTGTCAATTTTCCCAACAATGAAAATGATTTTAAAAAAGTCAAACAAGATTTCTACAACATAGCTAAATTTCCAACGGTTATTGGTGCATTAGACTGTACCCATGTCAAGATTAAATCACCTGGAGGAGATAATGCAGAAGTATATAGAAATAGAAAGAATTTTTTCTCAATCAATGTACAGACAATTTGTGATGCAAACTTAAAAATTCAAGACATAGTAGCTCGATGGCCTGGTTCATCACACGATTCTACTATTTTCAATAATTCAGAAATACGAAGGAAACTAGAAATTTGGCGAAATGAGGGTCTGCGTTTTAGTTGCTGATAGTGCACAACGTAACTATGTTATGACTTTGGTTGGAAGCCCTAACACAGTTATTGATCCAGCCTCTGGTATTTATGAAGAAGCTGTAGCTAAATATAACGAGTAATTAATTAGGACTAGAAATACTGTTGAGAG
Source organism: Macrosiphum euphorbiae (assembly GCA_949089665.1). NCBI lineage: Eukaryota > Metazoa > Arthropoda > Insecta > Hemiptera > Aphididae > Macrosiphum > Macrosiphum euphorbiae. The sequence continues at coordinate 5,890 of CARXXK010001865.1, forward strand.
AAGTTACGGTGTTTGGAAACGTCGGTTTCCAATATTAGCTACAGGAATAAATGTAAAAATTACTTCATCACAAAGTACTATTGTTGCTACAGCAGTATTACATAATATAGCCTGCAATTTTGGAGAAAGCGTGCCTAGAGTTACAACCAAAATAGAATCGTTAATTTTAATAACAGAATTTAATAACCCAGGCGAAGGTATAGGCAGGAATGCAGCCAACATTACAAGAAATAAGTTCCTTCGCTATTTTAACAACTTAATTTGAGCGGATGCCTTTACAGTTACATTTATTTATCTTTGAATTTTTAACTGTGTTCCTTTAACATATAATTGTATACATTTGTAAATAAAATAACAATACAATTCGAGACAAAAAAAAAATGTATTTATTAAAAATTTAAATGGTTGTGACTTACAAACCAATAACAAGAATTAATATTTATTATGAAATGTTAATGAATTAAACAAAAAAAAAAAAAAATAATAACAAATAATCACTAAAATAGGTGACTTAGATATTTTAATAACATTTTAATGAATTAAACAAAATAATTAATAACGAATAGTAACTTTAATAAGTGACTCAGATATTTATATTGGAATATTTTATTTTTTCGGCTGCTTTTTGCATTTTAAAATGTCATTTGTCAGTTTCAAATTTTCAATTTCAATTTTATGTTTTTCAGTCATCATTTGTAGTTCCAAATTGTGTTTTTCTTGCTTGAGATGCATTTTAAGTTTATGATGTTCAGTAAAAGCAGACTTTTGTTCTTCACTCAGTGAGGCTCTAGTTGATGAACAACTGGTTATTTTGTCCTGATATGTCTTTTTTTTTTGTCTCATTACCATCTGAATAAAACATTAATAAACTAATATTTTAATAGACTCAGAGATATTTTTGGTAAAAGGGTTAGATGGGAGTATGAGTTATTTAAATATATTATATTTCATAATCATTAATAAGCATTTTAAAAGTGAATTGAAAGATATATTTTTCACAAAAAAATCCAAACCCTAATAATTAGGGCAGAGGACTTGTAGCTCTAAAATAATACCAATTATGCACATAATTAATAAAACTACCTTTGTGAAAGCAAGAAACGTATTTGTTTTGTGCTCTGCTATTTTTGTGACTGTGCAAAAAAAAAAAAAAATATGCAAGGGCTTCAAGACTACTAATAATAAATCTAGTGGACACCCCTGGGTCATTTTTAAACCAATTAGAATAATATTTAACTCATATATAAAATTTGTACCTGAAGCTGCATTATTGTTTGTTAAATTTGACCTAGATTTCAAATCAGCTGGAGAGTAAGTTGTCCAGTCCCGTTTGGTGGCTGTAGACTGTGACTGTCCATTATATTGTTCTGTAGCAGAATATTAAAATAGTGATTACGTCATACGTGAACAATACTAATTCAATAATAATAAGAAACATAAAAGCTATAATTATAATTTTAATTAAACTCACCACAAGTTGTTGATTCATTAACAGGATCAATGTCACTAAACATCAATGTTACGATTTCATTATTATCACCATTTGAAACATGTACAGGTTCAATAAACTGATGTTCCAACATATCAGTTTCCAATTGCAGGTTACTAGTATCTGAATCATAGATAGAGGTTTCACCTGTCATTCTGGTTTGTAGGATTTCACCAACTGTCGATGCGATTGATGTTCCTTGAAACACTTTAGTTGGACCACCACCAGTACCACGACTAAAAGTTTTTTCTTCAGCGTATTGCTTTTTAACATTTCTTTTTACATTTTCATATTTATTTTTTAAGATAATGGCTGGGCGAGGGGTTTCTGGCAATTGACAATTAAATTCATTTTGAATTTTTATCCAGGCATCTTTTTTCATTCTAAAAACAAGTGAAATAAATTAGTTATTTACTATTTTATATCTTTACCTAGTGATTTATGTTTAATTTCTTACTTTGAATTTACATTATCTGTTTTCATGCATTCAATTACTCCTTTGTACTTTTAGACTAATGCTATTAGTACATCTATTTCAAAGGCAGTGAAATTTGACGTACGCTTATTAATCTTATTAATGTCAGTGTTCATACTGACGAAGTTATATCACAGAATATAATAGTATAATATAGTATAGAGGTATAGTTATATACATACAAGCGAATATTTAAATATTTAAATTGTAACTTTCAATTTAAACATAAACATTTAATTAAAAACAATATTATAATAACTGATATTATTGGTGATAATACAATGTCCACATGAATGAGTACCAAGAGTAATGAAAAATAATGAAAATATTGTAAAAAACAATAATATCGTGTTTTGATCAGTGATTAACTAATCATACCCAAATCACCAACCGTACAACACAAGGACATTTAATCGAGGATTAACATTTGATCGCCGATTAGCTAATCAATGTTTAACCACAGAACGGTACAACAGGCCCTTACAATTTTTTGAAAAAAATAAAAGTTATTTCTTAGGTATTAGTTGGTTCCGATGTGACTATCAGGATGAATTTCATAAACCTTCATTATCCACCTACTATGTAGATTTTATTTTACATTACTCTTTAAATATTTCTAGGTGCAATATTGTCAATAATGAATCAAGGGAGACGAAAAACATTGAAAAAACAAAGTGTTACTGAACCTCAAGTTATTACTACCTACAACAATCACTTTTAAAGACTTACTATTTAAAATACGGAAGTTGTGTAGTGTTGCAATATTACAATGATGTATTATTGGTAGGTTATGATAAACAACAGTATCTACACTTTAAACTATATTTTTCTAAAAGTTATTTTATATTTTAGTCTACATCCTGGGCCTGCACAACACATGAATATATATACAAAGTAAATATATATAACAACTGCTATTTGTAACCAACAACTTGAGGTAATTCTTATCAAACTTCTGATTGGTATTCATCAATACAAATCAGGCATTAAATAAACCTATTTTGTCTGAATCATATACAGTTTAAATTAGTAAGTATAGATACTATAATAGTTCAGCGGTGGCTGTCGTAGCAGTAGCATGCGTGTTAGCACCGTCCTAATATCAAGGCGCTTCCAGCTGACAATTGTTAACAGTTTTTTTATGATATTTGTACTGAAAAGTGCCAAAAAAGTGCGCGAAGGGACCGGTGTCGGTTTCGAGTCGGCCCTATAAAAATCTCCCCCATAAGGGCAGTTTTAAGTTAGGATTGTACGACTACGGATTAATGTAAAAGCAACGCTTATTACATTATTACTCTTTTGTATCGGTGAGTGGCCGGCCAAAGGTCAGTTGGCGAGCCGTCGTCGCCTCCGTTATCGCTGAACCCGTATCGCGGATCGGGCGGAGTACGGCCGAGGCGGAAGCCAAACAATAGCATACCTACACACTGTATGAAATACAGGGTGACGCATAGCTAATAAACCACTACGTCGCAGAAGTATGAATCGCGGCAACCACGGTGACGATGATGGCACCATGGAAGCTGAATCTGGTGACCCCAACTCCAGTCTGATGGGTAACAGATTGTGCACCGGAGGTGACACTACACCAGTTACGGGTGTTAAACGAAAGGTCGCCATAACAATACCTACCTCCACGGCGGAGGGCAGTGGGAAACAGGTAGAGGCGGGACTGGCGTGCATCAAATCCTTGCTGAAAACAGCAATGACCGAAGCGAGACAAGGGGGAGATAAATCGGGATCCAACCGTCTCATTAGGATACTGGAAGATATTTTCGACGTCGTGGCTCCGATGTTAACAAGAAAGGGGAAACTGAGGTCACCACTCTTCCCCCAGCTAAGAAACTGAGGGACGACTTGGCGACCGACCCAGTGGCCAAGGGCATTGACGGGCCGGTGATGGTTGACGCTGGGACGGACACCATACTGACCCCTAACTGGTAGGAGAGTGAACAGGAGCGACGGAAGAAGGAGTCAACAAGACGTCGCCCACGTAAGGCAGGTGCTCGTGGGCCGGCAGAGATGACTATTCACACCGACGATGGAGCTGAATCGGCGATGGAGACGGATGGCGAAGCGTGGAAGGAAGTCGTTGGTAGGAAAACAACCTCAGCACCTCCCAATGGTAGAACGGTGGGCCAACACATACCTCTGAGAACAGGGGCCAAGCACATGGCTAAGCCCCCGGCTGTCTTAGTCAAGTTGGCTGCTGGCTCGTCATACGCAGACACCGTTCGCGCAATTAGGCAGAACAAAGAGATAAACTTATCGGAGCTGGGAGGTCAGGTAACCGGCATGCGTAAAACCAGGGATGGTCATCTGCTAGTCGAGCTGGACAAAGGTGCTGGATCTGCAGTAGCAGCACAGAAGTTGTCGTCGGCCATTGCTACCAGGCTGGGTGACGCTGTCTGAGGAGTATCGTAGCTTAGCCAGTATGCTGAAGTAGAGATTGTGGACCTCGATGCAGTGGCAACCAAGGATGAGGTCCTGTCAGCATTGCGGGCGGCAATACCAGGATCTGATGACGACCAAGCAGCCATCTGCGAACGGCAGGCTATGCAGATCACTGGTCTCTGGCCCACTAGATCCGGCCAGCAGATTGCTACTGCCAGAATTACTAGAGCCACCGCCTCTAGTATAAGCCGAGTACCAATTGGATGGACAATGTGCCGCGTTCGCCCTAGGCGGCCTGAACCAGAAAAGTGCTTCCAATGCCATGGATTTGGACACCAAAGTGGTAATTGCTCCGGGCCCGACCTATCGTCCAATTGCAAACGCTGTGGAGAACCAGGGCACGAGCTAAAACAATACCTGGCAGACAAAGACTTATGCGGAGCGTGTGAGAGAGCTGGCTTCGAGCGTTACAAGCATAAACCAGGCTCAGGTATGTGCAAAGCCAGGAAGGAGGCAATCAAGAAGTCAAACGGGCGCAATCCACAAACCCAGTCTCGGCAGGTAGGCAGCGGAGATGGAGTAAGCACGCTGCAATGGTTCGCTGCCTACAGATCAATCTTCAACGGAGTTCCATACCACAGAGCTTGCTCCAACAGACTTCCGCTGCCACTGGCTCTCAAATTCTCATAGTATCTGAACAGAACTGGAACCCGACTCATGACGACCGATGGGTAGCCAGCACCGAGGGAACTTGTGCAGTTGCTCTCACGGCCACCTCTGACTTTGTACCTGACTCGATTGGGGCGGGTCGCGGCTTCGCCTGGATTCAGTCACGGGGCATTAGGATATACAGCTGCTACATCTCCCGAAACGATACGGATGCCAACTTCGCCAACTTCCTGGGAGACGTCGAGCAGTCTGTTCGTTCGGTAGATTTGCACTGCTCGGTTATCATCGGAGGCGATTTTAATGCCTGGTCGCAGGAGTGGGGCTCAGCGCGGAATGATGCTAGAGGCGACCAATTAGCTGACCTAGCTGCTAGTTTGGACCTGTTGGTCGGCAACGTTGGTACCAAACCTACGTACCGCAGAATAAACGCTGAGTCGGTGATCGACGTCACGTTCCACCGCTGTCAACCTTGCCTCGCCCTCACCCATTGGAGAGTGATGGACGAAGTCGAATCGGCGAGTGACCACAGATACATCCAGATCCGGTTAGAACGGTTTCAACGGACTCCTGATCAGGACGATCCCCCGGAACGCCTCAGGGGATGGGCCTACAGACAGCTCAATTTAGACGCACTAACTTCTCACCTGGCAATAGCACCTCTGCCCGCTTATGATGAAAACACGCCCACTGATCAAGCTGCTGATCAGTACATTTCATACTTGACATCTGCTTGCGACGCATGCATGCCGCTCAGGGCACCACCGCCTCACGGCAGAAGGCAAGCCCACTGATGGAACCAAGATATTGCCATAAAATCGACGAAT
>CARXXK010001866.1:0-11735 GCA_949089665.1 Macrosiphum euphorbiae
TAGGTTTATATCATCATTAACGTTTAAATAACATATAAAAATAGTGATCGTCGATGAAGCGTATAGTGAGATATTGAAAGATACTTCAAAGATTTAATAATAATTTAATCGTTCTTAAATCTTTAACGGCTAACTGTTTTTCCAATCAATTTTTCTAATTGAAAATGTGATTTTTTATCTTATTCATAAACCCAATTTTAAATTATACTTAAAATCAACTTAGCATTTATAAATATTACACACACGCCACTTACTCCCCCCCCCCGCCACTGTATGAGACACGTAGATAGCCAATTTTTCCATTTTCCAGAAAAAAATATATTTTTTTCAAAAATTAAATTTAGATCCTTGAACAAAGTATCGTCATGGTTTTATACTTCTCTTAGTTTTTTCATGCACTTAGGCATTATGCTAATGCTTGCATTTAATTATTTTTCTAGAATCCAAGTGTAAACGTGTAGTTACTGCATTCAATTTAAATTTAGATCTTATTAATTTTACTTACATTTTAGATTCTGAGCGGATACCTACAATTTAGGTAAGCTGTATTGATTTTCCAATGCTGTGTCATTATTTTTCTATTTTGGTCTGTCATCAAAATTTGCCATTTGGAGCAGTAAAAACGATTCAATTTCAAACTCGCACACGAAAGTGAATCTAGGTGGTACTTTGGAATATAAGAAGTAAAAAATTCACAGTTGGTTTACCTTTCAAAATAATCGGGAACACACAAAGAGCTTTTGACGAAATTGATTTCCTTAATATACTGTTGTAATACAAACATAAATAACCGTAAGTATTCGAATGTTTGTACTAACTTTTTATATACATATTATCTTAAAAATATTTTAAGTCTTTTTGAGCCATTTATAGCAGGGCTAGAAATCAATTGTAAATATTGATAAAAATTGTTAAAAATAATCTAACCAATCTAAAGGGATATTAATATCAAATATCTCTTTTAACGAAATTCTAATTTCAAAATGTATATTGAAATGGAAATAAAAATTTAAATTGATAATTTAAACCAAAATAAAAAAAATGTTTTATAATTTTTACAATGGAAAAATCAATTTGTAATTTAAAAAAAATTTTTAATTCAACAGTGGCTGTGATATAGGACTATAATATGTTGTTCATGTGTGAGTATTAAAAATAACTAATAATTCGTTTACTTTTCTTTTTACAAAGCTAAGCGAACGATGACAGGTTTCTCCTATAGTTAGACCTCAAAGTTAAAATACTAAACATTTAAGATGGATATTATTTAAAATTGAAAAAAAGAAATAATGAATGATTATATTATGTTACCGAATGATGTGCAGATTCTACAGTGTTCGATTTACCATCGAAAGTGTAGTGTGGACAAATTGTGTATAAACTTTTATACATATAAGTATATTTATTATTTATAAATCGTACTAAACTTTTAACTTTTTTTTTTTATTCCCGTCTGCTGAGCACACCACGTTTGCCACAAAGGGAAAACAAACACATCGCTGTGACGATTTTTTGCTTGTCTTCAGCTCTAAAACGACTCTCTCAGATTCGCAAAATAGCTTAATAATAATAATAATAATATTTATGTATATACCTAGCGTGCGCCTTGGCCGTGTTAGAATAATATATTGTTTTATATTAGGCCATAAAAGTGGTGTACACACAGTGGTTATATGAATTACTAGGATCAAAAGTTTTATTGTTTCCCACGGAGCCTTAATAAAGGCTGTGGTGCCACTGAGTTTTTTGTTTTTCATCTCCAAACCATAATTATTATTATAATACCTGATATTATTCATTGGCGTAATTCCAATAGGTTTCAACAGGTGGACAAGTTTCATAGGTCCAACAAATTCAAATTCATATTTGAAGCCAATGGCTTAGCTCGCGTACACTATCTTCATTCTAGTTTATAAAATAACATAGGTAATATCTTCAACACTGCGTTTGTCTATACCTATAAATACTTAAATACAGAATTAAGTATTGATTTTATATTTACTGAAATAAAACGTTTGTTTTTAATAAATTAACATATTACTATATTATTAATAGCGTCTTCGTTGAATAAAAAATTACCTTTTTATTATTTACATAATTATATTAATATAGGTATATATCGTTGTAGGTACCTACTACTTATACATAACCGATGGTAAAAGTTGAATACCAACTATGGTTGTAATTTTCTTCAAGTATTTTTTATTAGTTTGTATGAAAATAGGACGCTTTAAAAAAAAACAGAACAATAATTCGTCCAGAAAGCTTTTGTGGGGACACTGGGACAGACTTGTAAGATACTGACTGTTAATCTTAATCATTGGGCCAGACGTCTAAAGTATATTAGCACGTTCAACGCCACCCGTGATTTCAGAATATACAATGAATATTGATTAAATTCGTTGTACACAACCATCATGAGGACCAACTCAAAGACCTATACTAATTACTATACAGCAGATCGAGTTTCCGGTTTATATATAAAATATAAATATATATAAGATTAACAAAAAATGTATTATCTTAGCTCAAAATAAAAATATTCATAAAATATGTATAGTAATTAATAATAAATGTTATTACATATGGGCAGTTACTTAATTACATAATTTAGTTCTTTATGTTATACATTTATAAATTCTGCCTGTTACACCTAGCTGTACATACAAGCTGCTATACATTGAAATATACATGTGTGTATCCTGGCCATCCAGCACTAAGGTGGTGTCGTGAAACTAAGTAAAAAAAAAGCGAGTTGCCACTAACATATATTAACAGGAGCCAAAGTTAAACCATTTTTTTTTCAATGGTTTAACTCTGGATCCTGTAAATAATAATTTGTGATAATCCATACATGGTCATATTATAAGGTATCGATCGATTAGAAATATTGTGCAAATGTCAACGGGGGAACTTTAACTGGGACTTAATAGTTACAACCGAAAATGTTCATGTACTTTTAAGGCTGATTTTTCGTTGGTACGAAAATATAATATTGTATGAGTAGGTTATAGGTACATATTCTATATAATAATATTATAGTCTACCTACTAACATTAAAATAGGTAGCGTATAACTAATCAAGTGTTGTAAAGTCACCAAGCTAAGTGCAATTATTTAGTTGAGTTAATATTATTTTCATTTTAATTAGAATTTTTAGAGTTAGATAATAGTAAGTTTGTTAACTATATGCGGTTTATGACGCGACCCTAGCACCTGCGTTCTCTCCATAACCAATCGGGTGTATATACTATATAATATACTGGGTGATTCTTTTATCAAACAACACTCATTATTTCAAAAAGTGTACATTTTTTTGAAGATATTTTTTTGTATAGTTTCAAGTCGCTTATAAAACAACGTTTTTATTAAAAAATTATATTTTTAATTATTTTTTATCCTTATAATTTTTTAAGTTTTTTACTTTTTTGAATGACAACATAGGGTTTTAATTTTATATTCTAAAGTAGAATATTTTTCTTAGTATTTTGATACATGAAAATTGAATTTTGGGCGAGTAGTTTATGAGTTATAAGTATTTAAAGTTTAGACGAGCGGTGAAGTGGACAAACATTTCGCGGGGTAACCTCGAACCACTCCACTCCGCTCGTTTATACTTTAAATACTTATAACTCATAAACTACTCAACCCAAATTCGATTTTCATGTATCAAAGTACTAAGAAAAATATTCTGCTTTGGAATATAAAATTAAAACCCTATGTTGTTATTCAAAAAAGTAAAAAACTTAAAAAATTATAAGGATAAAAAATATTTAAAAATATAATTTTTTCATAAAAACGTTGTTTTATAAGCGACTTGAAACTATGTAAAAAAATATTTTCAAAAAAATTTACACTTTTTGAAACAATGAGTGTTGTTTGATAAAAGAATCACCCAGTATATAACAGATAGGTAGTATTACATCTCGTTGCCTATCAACCGTACTCACTGCCACTTTGTCCCAAGAGGGAGAATATCGAGATTGATATTATGATAAGATCACGGTTGCTCAGTGCTCACTGATATTGTTCTATGCTGATACGTGTCAGGAAGTCCGCGGTGTATAAGTCGCTGGTTCAAATCCTGTACGGTATTTTTTTCATTTAATTCCCGATATCTCTCCCAAGCCTATTAAATTATAGCTTAACTTTCTAAGTATTGACTCAATTGAACTAATTAATGTTGAATTTCTAATTAATTTGACCCTTTTAATTATATAGGTATAGGTTGGTAGGTACCTACATGGCTATGGCTATATTTCACTTAATCTGTTGAACGCGTTTACGAGTGTTATGAATTGTAATTTCTAATGACCTCAATATCATTAATATTATTATTATTATGCAGCATTTTGATAATAATGCCTTATACCGATAGCTTTAGTGGGTCCGGGATCTGAAAAATTATCCGGGCCCCTTTTGCTTAGGTACTAAACAATATAATAAATTTATACAATACAATATACAATATAATATATTTATATATGTATACCACTTTAGTACTATTTTAAATTCATAATCCTTAATCTATATAATATATAAAAATGGAGACAAAAAATTCGAAATTGCATCAGTTGAGAACGGCTGGGCCGATTTTGCTCAAATTTTTTTTAAGATGTTCGTAATTGCCAGGTGAAGGTTTTTACGAAAGAAATTTTTTAAAAAGTCAACCGAATAATTAGAAAAACTGCAAAAACTATTTATTGATGTCTGGGATTTGAACTCGATACCGTTGTCTTTTTTGTAAATATATCTTATATATAAATGAATGACCTATGGGAAGAAGATACGCTAATTTAAAAAGGGTTAAATTTGGTTTTTTTTATTCATCGGATTTTAGTACGGTTATAGGTTAGGTTAGGATTTATAGGTAGGTGGAATTAAGTAAAAACGTCAAACTTGGTATAACTTTGGTACTTTTTGAGTTAAATCACACACTTACGTACAAACAGCATGGGGTCCGCTATACACCGCAGGTAAATTACCTATCTGATAATGTACTGCTGCAATTCAGAATTTTTATTCCGGGCAACAGAAATGTTAAGATAAATCTAGAACATCATACACCGAATATTAAATAACGCATTGAACAATGTTTGAGTCATATAGAGTTGGTACATTTAACGGGAAACGAAGTGCACGGGATCAGCTAGTTTTTTTTATAAAACTGCATATAATATAATATAACAATATACTTTATATAGGTACTGCAGTTATATTGTCCGCTTACTGCCCTTACTAGAATTTTCAATAGCAATAAATTATAGTCATTTTTGGCCAGTTATTGCTCTATCACTAATAATTCTAAGCTTGATAGTGTCTTGCTACATTGTTGTAAGTAACATTTATTATTGACTTTCTTTAACACTGAAAAGTAAAACTTGCTTCTGTAACAGTTACCTATGATATTGTGTTAAAATCAGAAGATCCAGGTTTGGTTAAAAAATCTACTATCCAAATTTAAAGTTTTAATTGCATTTAGAAGAAAGTGTTCTCATTAAAAATACATATATTTATAAAAAATATATAGGTAATATTATTGTTATTATTATTTATTATTCCCAAAGTTCTCAAACTTAATCGAATGCGGAATGATCTAAAATTATCTGTATTTCATAAGGAATTTAGGACGTTTCCTGCTATTGTTTACCACAATCTGTCATACTCTGCATAATCTTATAATAAAATATAATACCTATATAGTATATTATGCAAGTACTATAACCACGATTTAATAAATATTTCTTAAATCAAGGTAAAGAACATTAAACAAGTGACACTTAAACATGTATAACTGTATAAGTATAAACATGTATAGGCAGTTGGCAGTTGCTTATTATAGTTGTATGAGTGTGTTTATCAAATATACCTGCTATAGTATCTATATTTTACATAGGCCTATTTAAAGACCAAAGTTTATAGGGCTATGATATTTTAGTTTTATTTTTTTGGTATAATCGTTGATGTTGTAAGTTTGGCGTTAAGGATATAGATAATAAACAAGGTTTATAGATAATAGATAATATAGTTGATACGTAATAAATTATCTATAAATCTTGACGTGAAACAGGGAATGGTATACAAGCCGACCCCAAGTAGTGTATCCCGCCTAGAGCTAGTATTTTTTATACTATACATTTTTCGATTATTAATTACTATTTACTATATTATATTATTATAGGTAGCCGATAAGTATGGTATAGGTACATTTTAATAATTTTATTAGTTGTAGTTCGAATTTATTTATGTGATATTTGATCATTGTACATCAGTCGTGACTCGTGAACAAAATTGTATGGTGTATAGGAAATGCTAATATAAATATTCAGTGAAATTGGCATGTATCTACAGTTATTCGTTTTTGAATTACAACAAAATAAGGAAATCGCTGAATATCCAATGTTGTAAAAATTTAAATTTAACTGTTATATCACTTACATGACTTAAGAGTATGTTATGCCCTTTTTATAGATCAAAAATCAAAATTAATATTATTGAATTTTCCACCGTCACATTTTAATTATTTTTTTTTACTCTTTCTAATATTTTTCCATTTATCAATAATATCCACTATCAAGTTTTAATATCATTACATTCATTATTTCTACTTAGTGGAGATCAATAGTATATATAATTTTTAACTATACTAAATTTGGTAGACAAACCCACAATAAATAAATAAATTATTATTAATACATTGTTGAATTATCTTTTTATATGGTAATACCATTGATTATTATTATTATTATTTTTGATTATTCTATAATTAATGGTAATGCCAGTATTGAGAAGTAAAGTAATGCAATTAATAATTTATTTGACTGGTAAAGCTATCCCTCCCCCCTTTCACTTAAACTTTGTCCATTATGTTTTTGACTATATATTAATTTGCAAAAAATAATATCACCTCCGTGCAACTATACATTCTTTGTCAAATTGAATTTATTATATGTTATATTATTTTCTTACCAAGAAATACCCACAGACTAGAATGAATCACAGAAAACTTAATTCTTAGAGCGTTATGGAAGCTTTCTATGTTGTTATTAGTTTGATGAGGCAATCCATGAACTGATACAATTTGTGGACCAACATTTCTTATCCAATACGCTTAAACAAAATTATTGATTTCAAATTTGTTAGATTAATTTTTCTATACAAGATTAGACTTTTTTTAATTTATAATTTGAATTTAATGATATTATAATAATAATAACCATAATAATATATTCAGATGAATAAAACGATAGTACAACTGATATAGATTAGATCTAAACAATGTACTGTGTAGGTTAGTGGTATACCATCAGTACTTAAAGTTAATAATAATATAAAGAAAATACATTTTTCTCCTACTCAATTTTACATATTACAGTTTAAATGTAAATTAAGAATCATGTCTAACGGAGAAAAGAATAAATCAAAGCCAACTGTAAGTTTATTACACAAAGCCTTGGGGGAATTTTTTAGTAGAACACGAGATTAAAGTAGTTATTGTAAGCTAAAATGTTAAAACATTATTATATTATCTCTGCAGGCAAATCAACTGTTTTATATTATGTATTTCTTATTGACCTCCGTTGGACTTGAATGATTTATAAAATATTATACATGAATTTATGCATTTATGAAATTTTAGAATTATGCATTAAAATAATAATTAACTAAAATTAAAATTTGTTTTTAATTACAATACAATTTAAATAAATTATTCCAATAAAACCCATAAGTTGTAAAGTTATTATCTAACAACAAAAATGTATTGTGTAGATAAATTCTAAATTTTACTATTTTAAGATTAGGACACCTAATGGAAATTGTACAGGATGTACGGACAGTTAAGAATAGTTTCTTAACTACTAATGTAATGACTAATGTTATTGAAAACTATTGGCTTCAATAAATTATAATTACTAATAACTAATCAATTCTCCAAAATGTCTCTCAGTGCTCTATTGTGCGCTAGTACACTTGGTTCTATTGTCTGGTATCCGTATACCGTTGGTGATATACTTAGACTCGATATAGTGCAGAACAGGTTTTTGAATAATGCTGGGTACTGCCTAAACATTTCTCATCCACCCAATGACTATCAACCAATAAATGATATTTTATGTCTCGAGTCACTATCAGTTAGACGTCAGACATATAGTTACCGATTTATTTCTGGGCTATTAAATGGGAAAATTGATGCACCTCGATTATTAGAGAAACTTAATATCCATGTTCCTAGCAACACTCGATAACAGGGCACGTTCTACCTACAAACAGATCGGTCCAACTTTGCTGCCAATGCACCCCTCCCTAGACTGATGCGTGTATACAATTTATATAATTTGTGACGATTTCGTGCCTGGCCCCTTTATTTTTGTTTCACCATATTATTGGTTTTTGCTGTCTTACTATTTTTAATACTGTTATTATGTCTTACTATTTTAATATTGTTATTTAAAATTGTTATTATTTTGTATGTAAGTACTTTGTATAAAAGCCGACTGGCGTTAATCATTATAAATAAATAAATAAATTAATAAATTAATTAATTGTAAATGTAAAATATGTATAATTTTTTGTTAATTAAATTTTAAACAAGATATTTTTATTATAAGTTACTGTTCATAATATTATGTCTACCACCGTTCTAGATGCCCTCCATGATTTTGACAAAATGTCCGAATCAACAAAAATTCACTGTTTATATCACTGGCAGGCAATAGCGGAAGAGACAAGAGGAGTCTTAAAGCTTTCAACGCATTGTCATTGTTGTTGACATGGTGTCAGTAGCTTAAGTTTTTCATTTTTCTCCATACAGCCTTAACAATATACATACAAAAATATTATGTCATTATTTTTTATGTTTTTATTTATTTTAATAGGTACTTGATTATGGTGAAATCAGCGCATCCCTCAGTGCTGTTTCATAATCTGTAATTATGGTTTCTGGAGCTAAATTTGGCAATAGATTATTTCTAATAAATCGTATCACAAAATAACACAAATGCATTGACTTGCTTTCCATTAGAACATATACTATGGATATGGACTGAAATAACGAGTCTAGCATTTTTAACCTTAATTATTCATATACGAGCGGTGAAGGTAATATATTATTAGACGAGTGGTGAAGTGGACAAACATTTCGCGGGGTAACCCCGAACCACTCCACTCCGCTCGTCTAAACTTTAAATACTTATAACTCATAAACTACTCGCCCCAAATTCAATTTTCATGTATCAAAATACTTATAAAAATATTCTACTTTAGAATATAAAATTAAAACCCTATGTTGTCATTCAAAAAAGTAAAAAACTTAAAAAATTATAAGGATAAAAAATAATTAAAAATATAATTTTTTAATAAAAACGTTGTTTTATAAGCGACTTGAAACTATGTAAAAAAATATTTTCAAAATAATTTACACTTTTTGAAATAATGAGTGTTGTTTGATAAAAGAATCACCCGGTATATGAAAAATTATTGAAATAATCTTAAATTTTACTAGGCATATGAAAATAAAACAATAACTTACATAGTTCTGAATCATACAGTGTATTGTCAACAACTGATATCCCATATTAACTGGGACCACTTTAAATGTTTCATCAGTGACTACATTTCTAAGTAGGTATAATGTATATGCAAGTTGGTGCATGTGAAAATAACATTACTCCTGCCATCAACATCATGTACGCATCCTCTAAAGAATGGAGCATCAAACCATCCAAATCGATTGAGTTGTTCATTTTCAAACAATGTGGCCAAGTAGGTTAGTGAATTTGGCAGTCTTTGCATTATGCTTCTCCTGGTAAATCGCATAATCGATTTATATAATTTCTATAATCCTGCTGCTACCACATGTCTGTATTAATTATGATTCAATATCAATAAATTACCTACAGTATAAATGACACAGTATTTAATAAAAATAAATGTGGTACATTGATTTCAAATGAAAGTCTTTAAGATTCTTTGTATATAACTTCGCTTAATGGCTTGGGATTTTTTTTTTTTTGTAAATACTCAGTGCTGTGAAGAATACTTTTAATATGTATTTGAGTGAATACTAAAATAAATTTTTTTGTCGAGTATTTAAGATACTACTCAAATACTTTGAAAAAGTATTTGGAATACCTTAAAAATACTTTTGGTTTTTAAAGTAGGTTTATAATCATGTTTATTTTAATTATTTATTAAATATATTATGTTTTTTACATTTGAAAAACATTAGGGCCTTGTTCAATAATCATAGTCAATGCTTAAGAATAAGTATTGCCTAAGCTAATTTTGATTATTTAAAAATACAAATTTGTGATAATAACTAAAAGCAATGCTTAAGGTAGGTCTCAACCAACCTTAATTTAAGTAGGTAATACTTTTTCTTTTTATAAGTCAAAGTCTCGTTTATGTATCTCATTTGGATCATAAGTGTAGCTTAAACAATACTTATTCTTAAGCATCGACTACAAATAGTATTCAATTAAACATGAACCTTAGTTTTCAAAATGTTCATATATTTTTATTGAATACCTATTGAAAAAACCGGGTTTTCACAAACATTTGGGCTAACACAGAAATACAGAATACTAAATAAAACTATTACTGTAGTTGGCAATAATATTTTTTCAACCAAATATTTTGAATAAAAATAAAATGTTTGAAAAAAAAAAGTATTCAATACAATTAAGTATTTAATACACAAAAAAGTATTGAAAATTCTTCATGCTGAAAATATTTAGAAAGTTATTCAATACTTGAAAACTTTTACTCAAATACTTTACAGCACTGTAAATACTAAATCATTCCAAATTACTCTACCTATTGTAATAATCAGTAGTCGATTTAAGGGGAGGGGGGGGACGAGAGGTTCCCGAGTCCCGACATAGACTTACCATCTATGCTAAAAAAAAATAGTTACCTACGTATAATTTATATGTAACAAAATTCAAAAAGAAATAAATATTTTAGAAAGTCTTGGTAATTTTCGCTTTAATAAATATTATTTAAGAATAGCAGGTATAGGTACCTAACGATAAAATTAACTGCTTTATATTATAAAGTATTATAAGTCAATAGGCTGGTGTGGTGTGAACAGTTTGAGATTATTTAAAAAGGATGGATATTTATATTTTCCAAACATACTTGAATTTTTATTTATTCTAGCAGTATTACCAGTTACAACATCTACAATAAGTGAGGATATTTTTCAATTCTGAAAAAGATTAAATGTTGTATTTTAGAATGACTGTTCACTATTTTTCATCTTTTTATGACCCTATAAGAACATACCTTCTTCATTATTCATCGTAAATGCTTTTCAACGGTATATTTTCTGTAGTTGCTCGTTGTTTTAAAACTGCTAGGAAATTAGAGATCAAGCCCTGGTTACTGATCCCTGGTTCTCTACCATGATCTCTGTGTGGTTTAACCTTAACGAATGTACCATTTTTTAATCTTTTTATAGAACCGTTACAAAAATGTGTACGAGCTTCAATGCATTTAAAATAACTGAAATATTAAAAAGTTGCTCTGCTGTACAGTAGGTTACAAATGGGTCACTGTATAAATGTATAATGGATGGTATTAAATTTGAATTCAATGATATAATATTATTGTATAAGAAAAACGATTCTGAACGAAAACGGTCAGTCAGCCTATGATATTATGAAGTATATTTGAAAATATTAAGGTGAATAAAGTAATTTATAAATAACCTATTTACGTGGAATCTTGTTTTA
>CARXXK010001867.1:0-11736 GCA_949089665.1 Macrosiphum euphorbiae
AAAAAAAAAAAAAAAATTAACCTATGACGCGTTTTATAAAAGAAATAGCTAACCTTGAAAATCATAAAGTCCAAGATTCTCAACGGTGTCCAAAACTTCCAAGCATAAATCATCATTCACATTACTCCAAAATTCATCCTTCGTGTTATCTCGCATGGGTGATAAGCGATCATTTTGCCCGAGAAGATCGGCGGTGTCGAGAACCTCCCAGCATTCATTCGCGTTACTCGTCAATACATCCATCATGTTATCTCGCATGGGTGATAAGCGAACATTTTGTTTATCTCGTGTAGTTGATACGCGATCTTTATGAACGGACGATGTACCAGGTTGTAAGTCTGGTACAAAAACGTGTGGCGCGATCTGTACTATACCTGATGACAAAATTAAAATAAATATTTAAAGTGAATATAGAAAATAGGTACATACCATGAACATTTTTCAAATGTCTATTGAGGCTGGTCTTGTAACTGAACGTAATACCGCACCTAATACACGGTATACGAATACCCTCGTGCGTTTTTTCGTGTCTTGTCAGATTACGTTTCGCTGTAAATTCCGAAGCACATTTGCTGCATTTGAACAATTTCGAATGTGTTTTTCGGTGAGCGATCAGATTTGACTCGTATACGAATCCCAAAGAACATTGCTCGCATTTAAACATTTTAAACTAAACGGATAAGAAAAAATTAATACGTTATATAATAATTACGTACGTACGTAGTATTAGCGTAGAGCGAACGAGATGTAGGTAATAGAGCACTATAACACCAACTGCGGACAGTAATGAATAGCGACTATTCATTCATTCAAAAATCCCTACCGCCGCCGCCGTCACCACTGATCCCCGTCACGTGACAAAATACAGGGTCGTCGGATTGTAATATATATCGGGTGTACTAATATCCGTATGGTATAGTGTTCAAACCATCTGTTAAAAAAAAACTATGAAATCGGGCTCAAACGTATAACGGAAGACTGTATAGTTACCTTTTCTAGATAAGATATACTTTTCGCATGCAGGGAAATATATTTACAATTAAATATTCCAATTTTCTAATATACCATACCCGTAGGTCCATTCTCTTAACATCATTAATCTATCTAAACTTAAATTACCTAATTCTACATTTAAATTATATACACTATTATTATTATAACTATAAATAGGAGTACTACGAATATTATATACAGTATTACTTAAGTCTAAATCTAAATATTCTAAATTATTAATAATAGATATAAAAGGCCCCATTTTTTTTTTGAAAAATTCTAAACAATAAAAGATCCCAATAATTTTTAGCTAAACATGAACCCCTTAATTCTAAATTTCTTATATCATAATTTATACAACGTCTTATTTTTAAAAATACCTCCTCCCAATAATCCCTACTTGTATCTTGTAACCACATCACACTCCCGGATAACAAATTATCATTCCAGATAATGTGACCATGGTCGTCTACTAATTGGTAGGTTTGCTGAAATATTTTCCGGAAAAAATATTCGAAGTCACGATGCGAATATATTTTTAACTCCGGCTTAATAAAACTTAAATTTGTAATTATATTAGGGTTTAAATTTAAATTAAATTTATCGTATACAAATTCCCGCCATTCTATGCTAGTTGACATATGGTATTTTTTATGGAAATTTTTTTTTTTTTCCCTGCATG
Source organism: Macrosiphum euphorbiae (assembly GCA_949089665.1). Taxonomy (NCBI): domain Eukaryota; kingdom Metazoa; phylum Arthropoda; class Insecta; order Hemiptera; family Aphididae; genus Macrosiphum; species Macrosiphum euphorbiae. The sequence continues at coordinate 1,676 of CARXXK010001867.1, forward strand.
CTTCACAATTCCATTCAAAATGTTGGTGATTGTCTAATGACGCCTCGCAATGAGGCGTCATTAGACCCTCTAGAGAGGTATGAAAATACCTCTCGATTACTTCTAAGACTTTAAAAAATAAAAATAAAAATAAAAATCCTGGATATAAATATTAGGCAATGATACTTACTCGATTCAGCGTCCATAGTTTGCAAAGTATCGCGTTGATTATTACGTGTTATGAGCTACTGATACGACGTTTAGAGTACAACTAATTCTAGTTCGTAATATATGTTTTGATGAGAAAAAGTATATTTCTATAACTATGAAGAGCATTGTCTATGAACTACCGCAATCAGGCAAATTTTACATTATCACTATATATTTATGTTTTTGATGAGAAAAAGTATATTTCTATAACTATGAAGAGCATTGTCTATGAACTATCGTAACCAAGCAAATTTTTACATTATCACTATATATATATATATATATAGTTTTATGCGGAGGAAGATTTCCAGCCTCTGCTCAACAAACTTGTAGCATGTAGTATCAGTTGTGTGGTATACATCATATGGTTTAACGAGATATAGTTAGCTATATGAAGGTGGTGTATAAAATATATATTATAAATATTGTAGAAAGAAGAATGTTATACGTAAGGGAAAAAAAAAACGCGGTGAATAGTTGTAAAGAAGCGTTTATTAGTACCTGTATATACATCGTTAATTTATCTACAAATTTTGTACTATATTAAATATTTTAACAGCTACTTCCCTACATTCTGCTGTACCTAATACATCTTCATAATATCTATAACCATGGATTTTTACTAACTCGTCCATACCTGCAAGCGACGCCTACAAATGTCACATTTTTTTTAAATTGTCGTATATAACGTAGTAAGGTAGGGTCATCATATACATGCTGTGTAAAGAAATGTTTTTTTAGAACTTAACATAATTTTATGTCAACTGTTTCCTCTGGACTCAATAAATTGTTATAATAGACCCGTCTCGGTGTATTTGATAGCTACAAAATGTTAAAAATATACCAGTAGATTATTTTGTGTTAAAGTCACTGTGATAACGCACCGGAGGGCTCGCGCGCGCGTTCGCGGCGGTTCTTGGTATGGTATAGTGGCGGGGGAAATTATACTAATATGGTTGTATGATGTGTATATAATTATTAATTGTTTGGATATAATTTATGTTAGTATGTACCTATATATGTAAACTATATTATAATATATTTGGGATACATTCCGGTGTATGATAATGTACCATATCTTTAATGTTTTTTTTTTTAGTTCTTTATTTTACACAATATATTACATCAATCTGCTCTACTTATATATCTTAAGGAAATTGTAAATAATTTGTAAAATAAAAATACTTTTTTTAAATATCATGTTGTTTTTTTTTATTATATATATAAGTAATAAAATATTACATTAATGGTTCGCGTTTTTAAATAATTGACAAAAATATGAAAATTACATAATAAAATATTATATTATTGGTCCGCGTTTTTAAATATAAATTATTGACATCAATATAAAATGTCATATTACAATAAAATATTACATTCTTAACGAAAAATTAATGTGCGGGCTGCTTTTGCGGTTTCACGTGCTACGAATCCCCTCGTCCTCGGTCTGGTTACTTCAGACTAAAAAAATTTGTTTTCTTTAGTATAAAATAATATGTAAAAATAAAATCGTATTACCTCAATTTCGATCGAAGAAGCTAACCATCCCCTTGCCAATTGTTTGACTGCCTTGATTTTCAAATCTGCTATTAAACCATTACCAGTGAAATTGAGTTGTTTTTTCAATTCTTGGACATCGATGCGGGATAAATAATATTCAACATTGCTTATTTTTGTATCTTTGGGTAACGGCATTTCCTTTCCAAGATACATTGAAATATCACAGGCCTGACGTAATGCACTAGGCCGTGTATATATATTTTTCATCTGAATAACTTCTTCCACGGCAACATTTAATTGCAAGATCCTCGAGACATTCTCTTTAGTTAATCGTACATGTTGATCCTGTTGCAAACACTTTATCGAGAGAACGTTGTCACCGTTGTATTTATCTACTGAAGCCAATTTAAGCTCCTTCAGCATTAAATGAGATGGTCGTGAAAAATTGATGTAGTTAAGAGCTATATTAATTAGAGATTTATAGAATTCAATACTCATTTTAACACACTGCGAGTTATTTGAGATGTATATAACGCAATTAAACAAAAAATCAGGATCTAATCCTATATTTATAAAAATATTGCTATCAATAAAGAATGTAGTACAATCGATCAGATTAGCTGGCGGCGATGGTGGTGTATATTTGTAAATATTTTCCATATTTTCAATTGGACCAGCCATATTTATTTTACGCACTGAGAAATAATTATGATTTTAACACTGAATATGAGACAAGCACACGTGAAACACTTGGAACGATTATATAGAGTGACTGAATTTATGTTGTGTAGTTGTGTTCATAAACGAGCAAATTAAATATTAATTGGTGGGGGAGACATCGAAAAGTCCCTACAGGTTAATCGGGAGGGGGTAAATGGTATAGTGGTGGGAGAAATTATACCTCGCGCATAGACGCCGGTTAAATGAGATAGAATATACCTTCTCAAACAGATGCGAGTAGGCGGCCCAGTGGTACGGTTGTCGCTTATCATGCAAGTTATCGGGTTCGAATCCCGGTCCGGCGGATAAATTTTTAAATTATTTTCCACGCGCGGTGGTCATAGGTGGTGGGGTGGCGGGGGTACATCGTTAACGTATGTGATATATGGTGGGTTCAGCAGCCGTCGATGTATAGGGATGAGCAGACGGTATAGTGGGATGAGCAGACGGTGTATTGGGATGAGCAGACAGGTATAGTGGGATGAGCAGACGGGTATAGTGGGATGAGCAGACGGGTATAGTGGGTTGAGCAGACGGGTATAGTGGGTTGAGCAGACGGTGTGTTGGGTTGAGCAGACGGGTATAGGAAATTGCCAGCAGGTTGAGGCGCCAGAACTGTCTTTTTTAACCTACTAATGACTCTCGTCTGAGATTTTATAATATTTAATTCACTTTTTTCTGATTGTTGTAATATTGTACTACATTATTCGTTTTTATTTCTACGCATTTGTCATCACAAATTCCAAATAAAATATTTGCTAAATTATCTAAATTAATCCTCTCCTACCCCTTTTAGATGGATGTCCTAATGTTTTTAAAATGTTTAAAATGTTTTATTCAAAATTTCGTTGGTAAAGTCAGTAAATACAGTTCTAAAATTTTGACAAATCATATTAGCTTTTGATGGAATTAATTCGTTTTCAAGGCAATATTGTTTCGTAGTTTCTAAATATGTGTCAAAGATTTTCTCTCGTTCTTTATAAATTGTTAAATTAACATAAGTCAAAAGTGTCCATTGTGTGTTTATGATCCTGACGGATCCTTTATTTTCAAAATAAAGTCCCGAGTGGTTTCTCACGTGTGTAATATTGTATTGTGCATGTTGTGTTCCGTGTGTAAAATAGACAGACCTATGATAACCCTATAAAAAAAAAAAAATGTATAACTAGATTAATGCTTTGATTTCGACGTATATTATACTTATTCTAATTTCTAAATTGTTTGTATATTTATTTATCTATTTTATAATTTGTTTACTTATTTTTTTTTTTTTTTAATAACATTTAATCGTTTATTTCTTTAAATAATTGTAAGTGATTCATATGAACGCGTACAACTTTATTATTTTTCACGATTGATACATTTACTGGTTCATGTACCTCTACTATTTCATACGGACCTATCCAATTTGGTTCTAACTTATTTTTTTCTTCATATTTTTCATCAGAACTTTATCACCTATTTCTAATTCAATAGGATTGATATGTTTGTCATAATTAGTTTTTGATTTTACTTTCGCTTCAATTAAATGTTTCTTCGCCATCTGTCTTGCTTCTTGCATTCGTGTCCTTAAATCAGTTACGTAATCACAATAACTGTATCCGGTCGATGGTGATGGATGATAATTTAGATAATATTAATGTAGGTAGATCATTTTATTTCAAATATCATTCAAATAAATTAATACATTCAGAACATATTTACAAGACTTTAAAAATAAAAAAGCAGTTTTGAGTCAAAAATTAATGATTAATAAACAAATGATTGATAAACTATTAACCACTGTTCATATAATTGTATTGAGCATATAATTTAGATAATCCTTTTTGAATGTTTTTTTCATTTTTCTTAGCAATATTTAACGAATATAACATCAATTAATTTTTTTGGTTTTAAAACAGCTTTTTTTATTTTTATATCAATATTTTTATTTTTTTTTTTTTAAATTCTTTTTCATCCATTGCTCGGTCATTATTCTCGGCCTCTCGAATAACATCGTTAATTTTATCCATAATAAATGATTTTGATTCCATTTTTTTAATAAAAAAATAAAATAGCAAATATTGACAGTAGTAAATAATACTAATAATAATAGACTAGTTTATGTATTGGAATATAAGCATAAATACTATCAACAAATTAAAATTAATTATGGTTATACATCATATATAAATATTAGCTTATGATTATTATGCTAAGTTTACAAATTAATAAATAAAACATTTTTAGAATGGTTGGTATATTAATTATAAATAGTACAATTAAAAAAAAAATTGAAAAATAATGTGAACAAAAAAACTTTTAGTTTAGAATGCTTATATATTTACATGTGACTATCATCTAACTATTTTTTAAACATAACATAATAATATATACAATACTACATATAATATAGGTAATCTAATTTTGATTTCAACAGTTTGTACTCAACTGTTGTAGCTGATCATTAAGATTTTCTAACTGCATATTAAAATTATTTACACATAACCAATAGTCGGTACAGCTAGATCGATAAAATGTAATGATCTTTTCTTTTTCTTCTTTAAAAAAAAGCAATTTTTCTTTTAATATAAATTTTCGATTGTTAACATTGAGAGAAGAAGAAGCACTTGTTCTAATTAAAAACAATTGGTATTTTATATTTTTACAATTTTTTTTATTTTGTTTAAGTCTGAATCTTCTAGTGATATGGTCTTTTTATCTGATTCTGTATAACTTTCAATCAATTTTTTATAATAGTCTATTTCGTTTAAAATATTATTGTAAGAATTCATCATTTGAAAACGTTTTTGTGTAAATATATTAGAACTAATATAAATTATAAAAATATAGAAAGATGTTTAAAAAAAAAATCTGATAATTAAAATGATTTATATCAACCAGCATTGTGTATATTTAATGTTAGCTAAGATGGTTGTATTTTATATATTATAATAATCAAGTTTTTATATTATGCTATTCTATAATTATAATCATATACATACTGTATAAACTTGTTTTTTTTAAACTTAAACTTAATAAATTTTTAATCATTTTTAATATACATTATAATAAATATAGATATTTTAATCGGTCAACCTTCTAAATTTTAAAAACATTTTAATAAAATAAATAAATTATAAATACTTTGTACATTTAATATTGATATTTCTGATAAAACTATTGAATATCGATCCGTTATAATCACTTACCTAAACGTTTATGCTATGTTATGTTTTTTACTATCGTGTATTATTTTTTTCGTTTTTAAAAACTAGTAAAGATGTAAAGAGTTTTAGATGGTTTTTTTAAAAAAATATATATAAATAATGAAATAGGTAGATGCTTACGTAGATAGCTGTTCGGTTAAAGTATTTTCCAATGTTAATGATGCCGGTACTGGACTGGTAAACTATGCAGGATTGAAGTATTTTCAATGTTCGATGGTAAATTCCTGTTGATGATGTCGATGGTAGACTGTTATACTTTATAGGATTGAAGTATTTTCAATGTTCGATGGCGAATGTCTGTTCCTTGTTGTTGCTGGTGGAGAACACAAGCTGAACTGATATCGTTTGAGTGGCAAATTCTGGGTTATATAGTCGAGAATTATCTCCTACTTTTCTAGTTGTCGTTTAAAACTCACATTATATTCAAAGAAATCATGTAACCTGTTAATGTAATATTAGTTTTAAAAACAACTAAGTTATTTTGTAGTAATAGTAATTATAGTATTATAGTATATAATGTATGTTTTGGTGTTGACCATCGTCCGGAATATTCATTTAAAATAGCTAGGTCAAATTTTGGGCGTTGTCTGAATAAAAAACTAGTATTAATAAGAGGTCATATTATGACCGTTGACGGAATAAAACTAATATTAATAAGAGGTCGAATTAAGGGCGTTGGCTGGTTTAATATATCCGATAGCATTGCTTTGAATATTTCACATTTCAAAGTTACTATGGTAGTGGAAACATTACAGTATATAAGGCTAGCGTATCGACAGCAATATTACAGTCAACATCCAGCAACTGGAACTTCGCAGTCAACATCCAGCAACTAGAACTTCTTCGCCCTCTTCATCAATTCAACATTCAATAATATTCAACGATGTCTTACAGAACTTCGATTGTCGATTCTGGATCAGAGGTTAGTAAATGAATTACTTTAATAACTAAAGCAGATTGTAGGCCAGCCGTAAAACTACTCAACGCTATGGTTATAATTCCAATCTATCGGACGGTATTTATATGACAATAGTGCAATAGTCAGAGTATTCCGGCATTGCACTGATCATACATTCGTCTCAGTTAATGGGGCAATAGTTAGAGTATTCTGGCATTGCACCGACTGACATACCGTTCGATAGATTCAATTCTCAGTCGTGAATAGGCCAGTCGTAAAACTACTCAACGCAATGGTTATAATTCCAATCTATCGGACGGTATTTATATGACAATAGTGTAATAGTCAGAGTATTCCGGCATTGCACTGATCATACATTCGTCTCAGTTAATGGGGCAATAGTTAGAGTATTCTGGCATTGCACCGACTGACATACCGTTCGATAGATTCAATTCTCAGTCGTGCAATTCTGTGGTAAACCACTCATACATTTATAAAAAAAAACAATCTGTTAATATAGCAAATTTAATACTATAAGTTTTTTTTATAGTACGAATTTAACGGATCTGTAGACATGAAAATGAAACCTTCCACTTCAAAGCAAACTAAAACAGCTCTCAAAAGAGGGGCTGAAAAATTGATTGACAAGAGAAATAACAAAAAGATTAAACAGACAAAAACAGTAAGATAAATAATTATTTATAATCTTAATACTTTTATCTAATATTCTAAGGTGATGAATTATAGCATGAATTTATTTATTTATTTTTTAGAGTTCATCTTACAGGGAAATCTTTGAGGAGAAATTGCGGACTGAAGATTTCGATGAAGAAATCATCAATTCGGTAACCTTCCGGCAGGGAGATGGTTTGGCTACCATCAAAAGTCAGTTTAATCCAGAAGAGAAGGCAACCGACTATTGGACAATAACACACTATAAGTGTAAGAACATAAACAAAATTCCATCAAAGGAGAGGTAAATACTAGACTTTGGTTTACTTTTTAATAAAAAAACTATTGCTTATAATAAAAAATAAATCAACTGTTTCTATTCACTGTTCACTGAATAATTAATTTATGTTACAGGTGGCGTCACTCTGAGGCATCTGTTAAGATAACAACTTCAGATAAATCAAAAGACCAGACTTTAAATACAAGTTTGAATGAGACCATGCAGGTCATCTTCGACGTGATTTTGAAGGATCCAGAACGTCGTACGATAAAAAGTAATTTAGCATTATGAGTGTAATATTCTAAAAAAATATTTTTTATTTAATAAATAAAACATTACATAAATATAAATGAATTTGTATTATATTACACTATTAAGTCCTGTAAAATCATGTCAGACATTGCGTTAAAATGAAATTGTAATATTTCGTACAAAAATGAAGTGTCGTCGTTTTGTAGATGAGAATAATAATTAAAATCATAGTTTTGTATATACTGGTTTGTGAATTCGTTCCTCTGACAACTGATGGGCAAACCTCGGACATCGTTTTTAATCAGCTCATAAGCTGCATCAAATGTTGCTTGAAAACTCTGTAGACGTTTCTGTTTTTCTGCGATATAAAGGTCCACACAATGCTGAAGTTGTTTAAGTCTACAGAAATCTATATGTGAGAGTGTAATATAATCATCATTTATATGTAAGGTTATTGAACTCTGCTTCACATTAATTGAATATGTGAAATTCTCGGTGATTCTTACACGTCTACACCTGGTATGTAAGTTGTTAGTAATTGAAGTGTAATTAGATTCAGACATAAGCGTACACCATTGCTCTAAATTTAATGTAATAATTTTTTTCGTTAACTTGCACTCTAATAACACAATAATCGAAATTTGTTTGCTGATTAATAGGCCGACTGTAACACTCTTCTTACCAAATGGACGTATGTCAAATACCGATTTTGACACAATTACCGGTAGACCCATAACGAATTAATGTTCTTTTTTTAAATAATTAAATAACCTTTCAAACTATAAACGTAATTATTTTTTTAAAATTGATATAAAGTTTTTTTTTTTAAATATTTAAAAAAATCTTTCAAACTATAAACGTAATTATTTTTTTTAAATTTGATATAATATAACCGATGGGAGATATCCTTTGAACTGAAAGCATTTTTACTTTGTGAGCGTATTATATACTAAACCTGATAGATAAAAAAAAAAAAAAAAAAAAAAAAAAAAATGCAAAAAATGTGAGCGTACAGTATAGTCGACTACTGCATGCAGTGGAGGGAGAATTACATATTATACTTACCTGATACCTGAAAACATTTAAATTAACACTACACGCAGTAATCCACTAGACCACACGCTCACGAGATATTACATCAAATAATAACACATATAAGTTGTTTTAAAAAAAATCACCATTTATTTTTATTTACTATAACATGATTAGCATACATTTAAATTATTTCTACACACACTAACCTCATTAGTCTATACGATCGTGAGATATTAAATCAAATATTAACACATATAATTTGTTTTTTTTAAAAAAAATCAGCATTTAATTTTATTTAGTGTAACATATAATAAAAACATGATTAGTCAACAGTAAAAAAAAAATCAACATTTTATTTTTATTTACTATAACATAATATAATAAAAACTTGATTAACAAACAGTATCGTATGATTCAGATTCACAACTGTGAATATGTTCGGTTTTACAGTATTTACTTAATACATTTTGAACATACTGATTACCCTTCATTAATAATACATATAAACATCTTGGACTGAATCTGCAATGTTCAATCCATGGGTCGTCCAGCCTTTCCCAGTTATGAAGAATAAGACCACAACAAAAGCATTCCACGACATCATCCACTCCTGAATATTTTAAGCCACATTCGGACAATGTATATTTATTTTGAGAAGTATTTAACGGGAATAATTTGAATGTTTTAAATCTTGATGCAAACGATGAAAATTTTGGATGAGCCATGGTCGGATTATTTCGTATACGATAAACTAATGATTCAAAATCATTCGGACATTTTTGAAAATTCATTTTTGGAGAAATTAAATAACTTATACAATGTAATAAAACTTCAAGAATATAAAGAAAAATGAGACACGACTTAAGTGAACGGCGGATCATTAGTAACTGAATATGAGAAAATGATCAGCTTATAACTAAAAATTGTATACATTTTTTTAGAAAAATACCGACATTCATTAATTAGATCAATTGCAGTGCAACCAACATAAATGTAAATGCGAATATAGTAATTATTATTTCATTTTATTAATAAGGTTTGTTGAGAAAAAAACATTTAGTGTGTACACGGTAAATATTTGGACAAAACTGACTTTGAGTGTGCAAACTCTTCATAATTTTTACACGGTAAAATTATTGTGTCCAAGGGGAACATCTTCCCTTGAACGGTGTGAAATTACCGTGTAAAAAGTGTGTAAATTCTTCATAATTTTTACACGGTAAAATTATTGTGTCCAAGGGGGACATCCTCCCTTGGACGTTGTGAAATTACCGTGGTGACACAAAAAAAGACTGTGAACATACAA
>CARXXK010001868.1:0-11684 GCA_949089665.1 Macrosiphum euphorbiae
TAATTACTTATTTATGAGTTGAGTATTGGAGTGGTACAAGGGTAACTCGTAAAATGTTGGTCCACTAATCCGTTTATGGTTCATCTAGACATTAAAATAAATTAAATACTTACTACTTAATACACTACTCGTCAGAAATTTATTTTCATAGATCAACATATTTCGAATAATATTCTGCTTCGAAATATGAAATTAAAAATGTATGTTACCATTTAAAACATTATAAAAAAAGTAAAAAAAAAAAATTACATGGATAAAAATATATTTTTTTGCCAAAAATATTCTTTTTAACGACTTAAACTTACAAGACAGAATTATTTTCAAAAACAATAATGTTTTCTGAAATAATGAGTGCCTTGGGTTAAATGGACACCCTGTGGTCCGTATGTAATGTAGTAAATAATAATTAATGTTGTTGACCGCTGCTATAGAACAACGTAAACTTTACTATGGTCTATGGAGGAGTGGAGGACAACTATTACAAGATATTTTACTACTCGCCAGTTTAATGACGTTTTAAATATTATAATAATGTTATGATTTTTATTATTGATGATTAATGTCGATCAACTATCGTAATATTTATATTATGCGACTTAGATCTATAATATGGTCGTAATTAAATATCTGGATACCTGCGTCGTTTATACGTAACTGACAACTGTATTCCGAATACCGATTATCAGGGCCGGTGTAAGGGCGGTGCAACCAGTGCACCTGCACAGGGCCCCGCGCAAATGTGGGGCCCCGCGGAAACCGGCTCACTCCAGAAAAACTAATCATTACTGACTAAATATTATAAATTTTATAAATTTACAATTTAAAATAATTATGGGCATTTTCGTGGTATCGACTTTCGATAATCGATTGCATACTACGGCCAACAAGAGTCCATAATATGTGAACCAAGCATCGATATAGTAATACGCGACGTCTCGTCTGTTCTCTCCCACCATGGTGCCATTCCCACTATTCGGCATATCGCATAGAGTAATAATATATAGAGAAGCTATACCACAGATTATAATATAAAAGCAGATGGTGCACTCCCTATTCGGTCCATAAAATTCTCAAAAATATGAAGAAACAAAACCTACCTCAAATCAGTGTCACCACGAATAATGCTAACTGTACCTATCACATCGGCTTCTGCTGAAAGATCATTTTGGAAATTAAAATTAATTAAGAACTATCTAAGGAGCACAATGTCACAAACAAGACTCACTGGACTTTCAACAATATCCATTGAAAAAGAAATAGCTGAAGCCTGAAACTATCAACTACGATACGATTATAAATGATTTTGCAAGTGAAAAGGCAAGAAAAAAATCCTTCTAAAATATATAATAAATAATACATAATATCAACATAATATTATACACATTTATTTTGTTTATTTGAACTAAAAAATAAAGAATATGTATTAAATATTAATTGTTGTGTATTATTTTATTTAAACTATTTTGCACGGGGCCCCGCAATTTGTAGCGCCGGCCCTGCCGATTATACGTGTATAACATAAATTTGTGTGAACTGAGAAGTGAGAAAGTGTGAAATGTGAATGTTTAAATGTTTTCGAGGAGTGGTTTTCTTGCTATAATATTTATATATTTAAAACATCTGTATATCATTTTTGATAACCGGTAAAAAATTCACAAGGCTACACCGGTAGTTAAAATACTTACAACGTCCTACAAGTAAAAATAATTTAAAATAGCTATAAAAGTAAAAATTCAAATAAGTAAGAAATTCCCAAATAAAAAAAAAGTACCTATTATCATAGAACAATATGAGTTGAAAAATATGCAATTATAAAAAATAAATAATTTTAAGTTTGTAACACAGTATGACTGATAAAGTGATAAGTGATAACTATTCATTCAAAACCACGATTTAAGATATACTGGTTACACATCGAATTGTGATAAGGAGACCGTCTAACTGAATCCCTATATCAGCTCTGGAACTACTGACTGGCGCCATCTAGCGATAAATTTCCATGTACCATTCGTCAACATCAAACGGATATGCCAACAAATATTTTGTCCTACTACATAACTATACGCATGAGGCAATATAGTTATATGCAAAACTAAGCCATTAAAAAACTAAACAAAACAAAAAAAAAGTTGTCAAAATTAGTTAAAACATAATAAATTAATGTTTAAATTGAATAAAACTGTTGTCGTATAATAATACTCGATGATTGATAATCATAAGATTTTTAACTGAAGTATTTCTCATTTCTTGTTACGGAATAAAATATAAGTACCTGCATAGAAAAGTAAGTAAAGACGTTAAGTAGGAAGTTACTAATTTAGTACCTACATACGAGTATACGAATACGACCGTTGCCATAGTACGTTTTTGATTGTTGAGTTTCCAGATAAATGCAGCTAGATGGCGCCAGTCGGTAGTTCCACAGCTGATTTGGAGACTCAGTTTGACGGTCTTTAAAAATGCAAAATATCATAGGCCGATGTTCAACCTGTATATCTTAAATCGTGTTCAAAACCACGGTCTTTGATTACAATGCTAACATTAGAATTTCTAATTTAGAAATGTACTAGCTCTAAGTATAACTCGGGGCCCGTTGGAATCGCTGAGAGTGGGTACCGATTTTGGAGACAATGAATTATAAAAGTCGCAAAGGTTGTAAGACGAAAGTTTAGGATTTGTGATAAGGATTAGTGATATGGATTGGAGATAAGGCTAGACGCTTTGGCGGGAATGTTAAAAGTTTGAGTGTCTAGCAATCCGTCACAAACGTTGTAAATGGATAGGCTGGATACGATCTCCAGGATCACCTATATAGAGTATACCTGCACATAGAGTGGTATGTGCCGTAGCATGCCCGGTGCTTTATCTTATGTAAAAAGTCGAAAACCGTGTTGGAGTTTCTAGCAAGTCAGTCATCTCAAATCAAAATCTATTAACTTTCGAGTTAGCCACTTAGGTAGGCAATCCGACTTCGTCGGATCGCGGACTATGTGCTACAGCAAATCAGGTAGGCAATCCACCTGCGGTGGATTGCAGACCCGACATCAAGCGGCTATAAGTGAAAACCCTATCACATAAACCTAAAAAATATTAACATATTGGTAGATAGTTAGATACATACTATTATATTAACCAATACATATAAACATGTACCTATAGTGTATATATATTAATTTTAAAATAAATTGCAAAAACCTGCATGTTATTTGTTAAAGTGTCTATCAAGTCAATCATCACCGTTTAAGACGAAACTAAAATGAGCAACCCGTCTATCACCTATATATAGTAGGTATATCACATAGAGTGGTATGTGCCTTCGCATGTCCGGTGCCTTTTCTTATGTAAAAAGTGTAAAGTCAAAAACCGTGTTGGAGTGTCTAGCAAGTCAGTCATCTCAACTCTCAAGTCAAAATCAAGATTAACTTTCAAGTTAGCCACCTAGGTAGGCAAACCGAAATAAAATACAAACTATATTTATATAACAATCATGGAAATTTTAAAAAATATGCAATTTTAATAATTCCTAATAAAACAAATATAATATGTACCTATTTATTGTGTGATATAAAATGATAATGACTTTAAATAATAATAATGTACGATATGTCCCTGTATTATTATATTATTATTTAATTTATATGAAAAATAACGTGAAAAAAAAATGCAAAATAAGTCGGGATTCGGGCGGCCGTGTAAACCATATGACATTAAGGGTTTCAATGCCCGGACGGCGTACGACGGATTTGAACCCGGGACCTACGTGTTTCCTACCTAACGCCTAACCTACTCGGACACAGTTTGAGACAAGAAAGACAGTGAAAACATCAACAATTAAGCCGTGCGACTACGGAGCGACGTAAACCGATATATTCGATGTACATCGATGTAATCGCATATAATTCGCTTGTAATACGCGCATCTCCCATATATATATTTAACGGGGCGTGTGAAAAGCGTTTTCCGTTAATAATTATTAAATCATAAGGAAAAATTAAATCATACACGTATATACATGTATATATACGCGTACGGCTGGTCGGTCGCCGGCGTAATTTCCAAACGTGATTGCGAGGCGAACGAACCGATTTTGGGGGAAAAGCGCATATAAACGGCTTCAAAAAGACTCGATTCGGACACAAACGGGTGAGAATAGACGAAACGGTGAGAGGAAAGGAAAAAATCGGCAAAAAAGTTCGGTCGGGAGTGTATTTATTGATCGACATTGCACGAATATAAACCGCGCACCGGTGGCTTCGAATTAAGTATATAAAAGGGCGAAAAGATATCGTGTAAAAACAGCTAATTTTCCGAAAATCGGCGAAATGATAGGAAAAGAGGTGATAACGAAAAACGTTTTAAAACCGACCGCCGCCACTGCGAAGGTACGCGATTGGTCGCGCTATAAGGAATCGACGGGACACGGCCGGCGGGCTGGGGAAACCGAGCAGTGCTTCATTTTTTACGCCATGGGTTCGCTATAGCCGGCGTTTTCCTTTCCATTGGCCCCCAATATTATCAGTCAGCTGTTCTTCATTTTATAGTATTAGACTAGCTCTAAGTGAAACTCGGGGCCCGTGGAACTCGCTGAGAGTGGGTACCGATTTTGGAGACAACGTCGTTGGTATTATAAAAGTCTCAAAGGTTGTAAGACGAAAGTTTAGGATTTGTGATAAGGAGTAGTGATATGGATTGGAGATAAGGCTTGGCGCTTTGGCGGGAATGTTTAAAAGTTTTAACGTCTAGCAATCCATCACGAACATTGTAAATGGATACAATCTCCAGGATCTCAAGGCGTTTGTCAGCTGCTTTTGGTTGTTGAAATTGTTAAAAAGTGTAGAGTCGATATGTGCATTTGATTGTCTAGCTATCAGTCATAAAATCACATCGGTAAGCAATATGCGAAGAGTATATTATCAGGTATGCACTCCACCTGCGGTGGATTGCGGACCCCGTTAGTTGCGCAGATTAGTGAATAATCAAAAACATAGATTCTAGTTGGCCTATGAGACTCGCTGAATTTGGGGGTATCTACTGATTTTGGAGTAAGAGTCGTTTCAATTATTAAAGGAGCGACAATCGTAAGATGAAAGTTTAGGATTTGTGATAAGAATTAGTGATATGGATTGGAGATGAAGCTTGGCGTTTTGGCGTAAATTTTTAAAAGTTTAAGCGTCTAGCAATCCGTCACGAACGTTGTAAATGGATACGATCTCTAGGATCTCTAGGCGTTTGTCATCTGCTTTTGGTTGTTGAAATTGTTAAAAAGTGTAGAGTCGATATGTGTATTTGATTGTCTAGCTATCAGTCATCAAATCACATAGGTAAGCATATGCGAAGCGTAAATTATCAAGCATGCACTCCACCTGCGGTGGATTGCGGACCCCGTTAGTTGAGCAGATAAGTGAATAATCAAAAATATAGATTCTAGTTGGCCCATGAGACTCGCTGAATTTGGGGGTACCAATTTTGGAGTAAGAGTCGTTTAAATTATAAAAGTAGCGACAGTCGTAAGATGAAAGTTTAGGATTTGTGATAAGAATTAGTGATATGGATTGGAGATAAGGCTTGGTGCTTTGGCGGGAATGTTTAAAAGTTTGAGCGTCTAGCAATCCGTCACGAACATTGTAAATGGATACGATCTCCAGGATCTCTAGGAGTTTGTCAGCTGCTTTTCGTTGTTGAAATTGTTAAAAAGTGTATAGTCGATATGTGTATTTGATTGTCTAGCTATCAGTCATAAAATCACATCGGTAAGCAATATGCGAAGCGTATATTATCAGGTATGCACTCCACCTGCGGTGGATTGCGGACCCCGTTAGTTGAGCAGATAATAGTGAATAATCAAAAATATAGATTCTAGTTTGCTTATGAGACTCGCTGAATTAGGGGGTACCGATTTTGGAGTAAGAGTCGTTTCAATTATAAAAGTAGCGACAGTCGTAAGATGAAAGTTTAGGATTTGTGATAAGAGTTAGTGATATGGATTGGAGATAAAGCTTGGCGCATTGGCGGGAATGTTTAAAAGTTTGAGTGTCTAGCTATCAGTCATCAACGGTGTAAGTATGCATATTTTACACTTCTTTTTTGTGGTTTTTGGGTCTGTCCAAAAGTTTGAAGTCAAAAAACCATTTACCTAATCGATTGTCTAGACTATCAGCGCACTTTGTTCAACGTGTAATTATGATCTATATTGCACCAGCCCAGTGGCGGCGCCAGGGGTGGGCCAGGGTGGGCCCGGGCCCACCTTAAAAAGTCCCAGGCCCCCCCTGTGGCCCACCCCAAAAATTAAATTTAATCATATTAGAATACTAAAAAATATCTTATGAATAAATCATGATTTATTAAAATATGAAAATATTAAGTCATAATAGATGGCGTGAACAACATTTTGAATGGGTTGACAATTATGCTCTATATATGCTTTCAAGCCTCATAAATAATGTGTATTTTCCAGAGGCTGAATTCGAAAATAATAAATTATTATTAAATATTCGTTGGTATTGAGTGTAATTATGGGTTAGGGAGTATACAAATTAAAAAGTGTTTACATGAATATATATTTTGTTAGGAAATAAATACTATTAATACAATACATGTTTACAAATCATTGTTTTAGTAAGTTTACACGATGAAGTGTAAAAAAAATTGGAAGTTGACCCTCCCCCTTACCCCTCTGCGAAATTGCCTGTCATCACTATTGTTTATATATATATATATCAAGTCAACAATTTGGCCCTCCCTAAAAAATTTGGGCCCCAGCCTGGCCCACCTGGTATTAAAGTTCTGGCGCCGCCACTGCACCAGCCCTTTTTGTTAGTAAAAAAGTGTGCGTCGATAATTCGATTATTAAGTCGATATTTATAAAGTTCATTAATTTACAAAAAATAGAAAATCCCAAAGTACCTATATATTTATATAAATGTGTGTTTATTGTATGATAAATGATAAAAACATATTATAAACACAATTAGGTGTCATAATAAATTACACTGTCTTAATGTACCTAATTAATTCCAAGAAAATAAATATACGATCATTGTTATGATCAGATCAAGGCTATTTAGTGCATGTTATTAACAAAATTAATCATAGGGATTTCAATATTAAAATCCATTTGAATATGGTACATTGCCATTTTTGTTGTTTTGTTAAAAAATATAATATGTTTAGTATACATACCTATCTACTACATCGTTTTTAATAAAAGTATAATTTAACTTAACCTAACTTGCAGTATGTCATTGTTACTATTAATATTATTTATTTATTTTAACAAATTGTGTGTGTATTTGAACAGTTTGATTTAGTATGGTATGTATAATATATTGAATCAAAAACAGTAGGTAAACAATATTTTAAACAGAAAGTCGGATGTTAGTTACGTACAGCGCCGGATCATAGCTTTTTAACACCCAGGGAAAATTAAAAAAATACGCCCATCCAGGGGGATGACCAGAATTAGTATTTTTTTTTACGAAAAATCAAGCACACTCACACAGTATTGCGAGGAACTGAGGACCAACATTTACAAAACCTTTCCAAATGCACTGCAGGACCAATCATTTACATAGGCGCACATAGGGGGGTGCTTGGGGGTGCTTAGCACCCCCAAGCTTCAAACCAGCACCCTCAGTTTATTTCGGTATTTCACCAATCATTTATAAACTATCGTGGTTTATTGCCTATTGGTTCGCAATTTTTCTTTTTATTACAAATATTGACAACTGTTTACGAATTCACGATTAAAACAGTATTGTGTGAATGCATGGTTCAGTGTTTCAGTTTTTGTCAAAACATTAAACAGTATGTAGCAATCATATTATATCATATCATTAAAGAAAATTATATTATCTTACTGGTTATTTATATTTCCATTGTATATGCATGATAAAATTTTCTAAATATTTTGAGTTATTTTGAGGTTTTTATGGACATTTTTAGTTTCCATTTTGTTTAGTTTTTTTTCTATAAGTATCAATAAAATTTTATTTGTTGGGTATAAAAGCTTAAAAATGTAATAGAAGGCTCCTAATATATTGTTTTCAAATTTTATGAAATATAAAAACAAAGTTACACAGTAAATTTTCTCATATTTATAGTGTGAACATTTAGTTTCTTACTTTCTTAGCTTAGAGTACAGCCTTAAAGTTTTTTATACCCATGCAAAACAGTTTTGCCTATGTTGTACCTACGTTTGTAATACGGAGACAACACATGTTGGTGTACCTAGCGTCTTCTGTACAATCATACAGACTATTTGATACATTGCACTTTAGATATTATTGAATACACTATACAAATTAAATCTAATGCAATGCAGAAATATTAGGATTTAGGGTTGTGTGGGGGGCAAAGCCCCCCACGGATCTGTGAATCATAAATTATTCCAGCACCCCCTAAATTCACACCCAATGTGCGCCTATGATCATTTATTTACCACAAATAATTTGAACGATTTTAACTTAAAAATGAAACATTTTAAAATTTAAACTATTCACGTAATATAGTTTTAGAAGCACTTCTTAATGGTGTATTTAAAGCTAAAATCTGTGGTCAATATTTCTAAGTTCCAGGTTTAGAATAAATAATATTGATAATAATAACATGTATGAATTATTTATTAACAAATCTAAATTAGGTATCTATTGCTTACTTTTAATATAGGACGCTTTATGTAAAAGAACAATATTTAATTTACAACATACCTATCAATATTATACATTTTCATTTTTAATAATTGTTACAATCAAAACTAATAATATGTACCTAGGTACGGAATAAATACAATGAAACAAAAATGTAATTATGTACTGAAAATTGTAATATAATGATTATAACACGACAAAGAAATATTTATCATGGATTATCACCTATGGATTGAATGTACCTATATACTAAAATAACTACATTCTACATTCTACATTTTAAAAATTTCCAGAATAATAAGGATCTGGTTGTCTGTTTGACATCTTGAACTATAAAAATAAATCAGACAAAAAACACAGTTTATAATAAAAAAAAAAACGAACCAAATAGAATACCTATAAATTTCCTTTTAAATTATTTTAATATAATATGTAAAACATAATATTCAATCTGTCTTGGGCTACAATCAATAGGATAGTATTTTTGTTTTAATCATTTAATTATGTTGTACTTTTGTAGTATCAAGTTTATCAAGTAAATTAATAGTTGTATACTTGTACCTATTTAAAAACTAAAAAGCAAACACAAATGACAAATTATATTCCATTTTGTGTTCTGTTACATTTATCTAGTGGCCATGGTGACATTTATATAAAAAAGTTCAGTTTATAAAAAGGCATTTGTTGTTTAATACAAAGACTTTTATAAGTCTAGGTACGAACGTGTAATTTAATAAATAATCTGAAAACAATTAAATCATTAGTACCTAAGTAACATTTTATGTAGTACATAATTTTATGCAGAACCTACCTATTTGGAAAAATGTATAGTTGTTAATTTAAAATCACATAACAATGAATTACAATTAATAGTGTGATTTTTAAGATTAAGGTTTTAAACAACTATCTACATAATATTATATTATATGCAAGAAAATGATGTAATTTACCATACTTTATTATGTCACTAATCGGAGAGTACATTAATTTATTTATGATAGACTAATGCATGTACACTCCCGCTGACAGTAAATTGCGGACGGGTTTTATTTATTTTATATTTTTATCTATTTTTTACCTTTTTCATATTTGTCCTTTTTAATATTTAAATCAATATTATTAGTTATTACTAATCTCAATTAAAAATAAAATTATTTTATTTTATTCACATACCCAATATTACACATTTCTTGTGAAATATTATTTTGAACTTAGTTTTGACTTTTGTTTTAAAGTCCATTTTCAATTTTCAATTTACAAAATATTTAAAACCTTAAAAATACGCCCACGAAAATTATACGCCCGGGGATAAATCCCCGACTTCCCCAGTCCCCCCCCCTCCTAGATCCGGCCCTGGTTACATAGTTGAAATAGTAGTACCTACAATGATAAGATATATTTTGTACAAACAAACAAATGAATTGACAGTGATTGTAAAACCGTAATGAATACATAAAACCGTGTTTAGAATAATTAGTTAAAAATGCAATAGTTAAGTTACATTATGTACTTAACATTAGGTATATTTTTTCTATATAAAAAATTTAATAGTTAAATTACATATATACACATTATAATATATTTTTTTATATACAGGCATGCAATTAGTAAGAAATGCAATAGTTAAATTACAATTATGTACATGACATTATACTTTTTTTTAAAATAAACAATTAATCAGGTAAAAATACAATAGTTAAAATACAACGATGAAGGGACATGACATAATATAATGGTATAAAAATTTAGTAGTAAAAATATTCATAGATACAGTCAAGTAATATTATAAAAATTTAAAAAAACCAGTAACTATAACTTGTAAAATAACGTAAGAAAATCGAAAAAAAACATGCTTACCTACATAAATACATATAATATTAATACATAAAAAATGAAATATGGTAGATTAATTAACAAAAATTGAACGTACATACACAAAGTAAAGTTAAAATAATAATAATAGTAAAGAGAAAAGATCGGAAATTTGTAAATTTACGGGAAAAAAATGCAAAAAATATTCAGGATTCGGGCGGCCGTGTAAACCATATGGTAATGACCACAACGACGCCCCGAAAGCGTACGACGGATTCGAACCCGGGACCTACGTGATTTCTACCTAACGCCTAACCTACTCGGACACAATTTGAGATGTGAAATACGGTCAAAACATCAACACTTAAGCCGTGCGTCTACGGAGCGACGTAAGCCGATATATTCGATGTTCATCGATGTACTCGCATATAATTCGCTTGTAATACGCGCATCTCCCATATATATATTTAACGGAGCGAGTGAAAAGCATTTCCGTTAATAATAATTAAATCAATAGGCAAAAATTAAATTATACACGTACATACATGTATATATACGCGTACGGTCGGTCGTAATTTCTAAACGCGATTGCGAAGCGAACCGACCGATTTCGTAAGAAAAGCGTATATATACGGCTTTAGAAAGACGTCAACTACACGATTCGGGCACGAACGACGTGCGAAAAGACGAAACTGTCGGAGAAAACGAAAGAAATCGGCAAAAAAGTTCGGCCGGGAGCGTATTTTGCGATCGACATTGCGACGGCTACGGACGGCGAACGGATATAAACCGCACACCGGCGGCTTCGAGAGATCGCGAGCTACGCGAATCAAATATGAATATGAGCGAAAAAGGCTAGAAAACGGTCGAAATCGTGTAAAAAGTGTAAATTTCGAAAATTTCGAAAATGATAAGAAAAGAAGTGATAACGCGGTTATTGCCCGCCGCAGAATCTGAACGTTGCGATTGGCCGGGCCGGAAAAACGACACAAAGTCGTCTATCCCCGTGGACAAAACTGGGGACTAACCTCGTTTTAT
Organism: Macrosiphum euphorbiae; assembly: GCA_949089665.1. Lineage (NCBI taxonomy): Eukaryota > Metazoa > Arthropoda > Insecta > Hemiptera > Aphididae > Macrosiphum > Macrosiphum euphorbiae. The sequence goes on from CARXXK010001868.1 coordinate 11,496, forward strand.
AATATAAGAGATTTGTCGGTTTGGTTAATGATTTAGAATTTAGATTTAGCTGATCTAATTATGGAGTATACCTACATATTATTTAATAGAACATAATAGATTAGAAGAGATACGACAAATGCCATTGCCTAAATCATGACAAATTTGTCATAGCCTTAATTATAAATTATAAATCATAATTTATAGTGC
>CARXXK010001869.1:0-11701 GCA_949089665.1 Macrosiphum euphorbiae
TTTTTTCACGATTTTGGCCTTGGGTGAATGCCCCTCCTTCTTCTCCCTATCTAGTCCTTTCCCTTCACAGCTATCTTGAATTCTGTATGTTTTGTAGTATTATATAGGTTTGGATACATAGTATCTACCTATAAACAAGTGAGTTCCTTTCTCTCAGTGTTTATCATAATAAATAATAATATATTCATATATTATTGTGTAGGTACCTGAAGAAAAAACACGAACTGTCGAACAATCAACTATTTACGATGGTCCAACTCTATTATATCCTGTAACTACCTATCATCGTTCTCAACGATCCAAGATCCAACTATAACGCTTATCCTAGCGACCTAGCTTCAACCTTAAAATAAAAAAAAAGATAAATATTAAATACATAAGATAAGTACATATTATTATTATAAGTAATGAGTAGCTATGAAACATCGACAAAGTTCGTACACAGAAAAGTAAAGCCATAAAAATCTTCCAATCAGTGCAGACTGCAGTTAGTATCGTCGTGAGTGGTCGCTAAAATAAGTACGTATATTATATTATGTCTGACCTTCTAATCATATGATAATATTATATAAATATTGTCGTTAGATATAATATTTTAAAATGTATATTATAATTCCATCAAACGTCATTCAGCGTTTATACTATATAGCTGCTGCTGTGACACCAACTCCGCATGACGTGTACTGCAAAATACTAATGCAATAATATTATGCAGTGAATACTGTATATTATGTTACGGTCAAAAGCCGACATAGGGCAAACCTCAGAAATGCCCGGTAAAAACGCGAACTTCCCACAATCCTTGGGCAAAATGTCATATTTCTGCTTTTGACCGGGCAAACCTAGTTATGACCTGCAACCTCATTTGGGCAAAACCGTATACTGACTTTTATCGTAATGGCAAAACCGTAGTGTCTTATATACGTTCACTAATAAGTAATATGAAATACAAATATTGATTTTTGTCGTACGAATTTATTACGATCATAAAATATGACCCCACGTATCTGGTTAATTTATCGTTGTTATCGTATTTCATCAACTCATTACCTTTAATATTAAAGGTACACAAAATACACCTTATCTAAATGATACAATATTGTACCGTAGTTACTGTATAGTTCGTATGGCTGCATACGAATTGCATGCCAAAAAAAAAAAATGTCCAAATTGCATGCCGTCTCTTGTAGGGGCTTGTCCGAATTGCGTGCCATCTCTTGGAGGGGTCTGTCCGAATTGCATGCCATCTCTTGGAGGGGTCTGTCCGAATTGCATGCCATCTCTTAGAGGGCTTTGTCCGGATTCCATGTCGTACACCACACGTTTATTTACTATGCACTTAAACAACTTAAACTTTTTTTGGACTTTCCTAATTTTTTTTAAAAAAATGCATGTATAGAAACGCTCTTTTATGTATGGTTGTTACAACTGTTCAGTGATTAGTTTCTGGATTGAAATATTTTTATATCCGTGTAAATATTTTCCCAAACAGTATCTATATTGGAGTAATGTAGTGTATTGTGGTCTCGGTCTGTTTCACAACAGATTAATAATATTTTATTATTATGAATTATTATTATATATTATTTTGTTTATTTAAATTGTAATATTGTGTGCCCGAAATGTCAAAAAACCACCAAATTTAAAAATAATATTATTTAAAATACACTCACTTGATTACCCTAAACTACAATAGTTTTATTTAACTAATGGCCTTTGTTGTCGATGAAAAAAAAATAGTTTTATATTTTTATGATTCTTATTCACAGTGTCACCTTCTACAATATTTATATGTTTTATTGTAATGTAACAAAATCCCGATCCTCCAGTTGAAAAGTAAGTTGTGTATTCAGATATACCCCTCTAAGAGATGGCATGCAATTCGGACAGACCCCTTCAAGAGACGGCATGCAATTCGGACAGACCCCTCCAAGAGACGGCATGCAATTCGGACGACCCGATTTATATTTATTTTTTTGGCATGCAATTCGGATGCAACGGTTCGTATTTTTGTGAGCTTATATTAGTACGTCTTTAGCAATGGCTAACGAAATGTATGTGTCTGATTTTAAAACTAAATTTGAATTAAAACTTAAAGAAATTACGAAAAGTGAATGCAGTGCTCTAATAAGTGATACAAGATATGATGAACTCATAAAAGAGGTAGAACAAGCGAAGGTAAATTCCAAGAAAACAACCAGCGAATACAGGAGGGTGAATTATTATTTAAGTGTATTCAATTACATCTGTACAATATTTTATGATTATTATTTTTTTGTATGTGGTTATTATAGACGTTACAGTTTGGCTCAAGTGAGGTTTAAATGTATTAATTAAGTTTATTAAATTATATTTGTATAACTGTACTATTGACACTACGGTTTTGCCATTACGATAAAAGTCAGTATACGGTTTTGCCCAAAATGAGGTTGGTCATAACTAGGTTTGCCAGGTCAAAAGCCGAAATATGACATTTTGCCCAAGGATTGTGGGCAGTTCGCGTTTTGCCCGGACATTTCTGAGGTTTGCTCGATTTTGGCTTTTGACCGTAACATATACACAAAGTAATATATATAGATAGGTACCTAACTCATCTATATAATATAGGTACTCGTACTATGATAGGTGAGTACACGTGTGTCTATAAGTGTTTACTGTTTACATTATTTTTATAATTCTTTTTTTTTCTTTCAATTTTATCCATACTCGGAATTTATTGATTTTGCAATACATATACCTAACATAATATAATAAGGACAATAAGGTACATAATATTATTATACTTATTATTATGATACCTGGTGTGAACAATGTACAGCGAGTGATTATTTTAACCTTCATATGGGTAGTTAATACTATCATTATTATTATTTTTTTCTTTTTTCAGTAGACTTGGTGAAAAAACCATTAGTCTTTGTTATTTCATCTAGCGGTTGGTGCATTAATGAAATCGGTGGACGAGGGCTTTGGGAGTCAATGTTGCAAGATAGATTTAGTAATTTATCGATATTGAATATTGAAAAAGATGTAAAAATTGATCCTGAGATAATTTTGGAACAATTCACAGCCATCAACAAAAGAAAAATGAATCTTATATAAATATATAATATGTCAATAATTATTTTAGATTCTGAGTGAAACGATGAATGTATTGATTTTACAATGATGTGTGTTTTTTTATTTTTTTTTTTATTTTTTATTTTTTTTGTGTCTGTCATCACGTTTTAGGACAGTAAAAGTGCTTGGATTTTCTTCATCAGTGGCTTTTCTGATAGGAAAGTGAATCTAGTTGGTACTTTGGGGGGTCAAAAGTATAAATTTCCCAGTAGTTTTCACAAGCGCCGGGAAAAACAACATAAAAATTAAGGAAAAACGGGAATTTTTACGCAAAATTGGTTTTCCAAAAAATCGATTTTGGTTTTTGGTGTAACTCTGAAACAAATGAACGTATATACATGAAATTTTCACTGGTTGTTTATATTTGCATTTTCTATACACGATAACATTTTCAAAATATTTTGATTTATTTTGAACTGTTTAGGGACATTTTCATTTTCCATTTTTTTTTAGTTTTTTTTCTAAAAATATCAATAAACTTTTATTTGTTGGTTGCGAAAGCTTGAAAATTTAATAGAAGGCTCCTAATATATTGCTTCAAAGGCAGATGAAAAATATTAAAAATCCTTAGTCACAATTTTTTTTTATAAGCATTTAAAGTTCAAAAATTGACAAAATATGGGAAAATCACGAAAATTAGCAAATTATTTTGAGTTAAGAATTCGTAAAAATTTTTCTTTTTAAATCTAAGATTTGAAAATTAAACACAAGATTCCTTATAAGTTTGTCTAAATTTATCAAAAGAAAAATGTTTATAAGAAAGTCAAATTAAATTTTTATGAGCGTTTGAAATTCAAATTTTTACAACATTGAATATTCACTTGATTTCCCATGTAGCGATTTCCTTATTTTGTTGTAATTCAAAAACAAATAACTGTAGATACATGAAAATTTCACTGAATGTTTAAATTAGCATTTTCTATACACCATACAATTTTGAAAATATTTTGACTCTTTTTGAGCTGTTTATGGACATTTACAGCTTTCAATTTTTTTTAGTTTTTTTTCTATAAATATCAATAAAGTTTTATCTGTTGGGCCAAAAAGTGTAAAAATTGAATACAAGGCTCCTGATAAATTGTTATAATATCAGTTGAAAAATATTAAAAATACATAGGCACAGTTTTTTTTTATAAGCATTTAAAGATCAAATTTTGACAAAATTTATCAAAATCTCGAAAATTATCAATCATTGTAATTAATAAATTATAAAATGTTCAGTTTTTATAGCTAAGGATTGCAAATTCAACACAAAGGTTCTCGTAAATAGTTCATACTGTAACCAAAAAATCTAAAAAATATATGAACACAGTTATTTTTTACAGACATTTTAAATTCAAATTTGGACGAAATTACATATTAAAAACCTAGAATAACTATTTTAGTTATTTTGTTGTGATTGAATAATATTATTCGTGGATACTTGAAACTTCTAAAGTGTACTATTATATATCTATGATAGTATCACGGTTTTTGTTGATGTATAACGCGTTATAAGTACCTAATGGATATTTTGATATGATTAATTTGGAATTTATTATAGGTACCCATTATAGGTCAATTTTTGTTTAATACCATAGATATGTATATAATATGTCTTATACATAGACTGACATACCGTCTGCGCTCAGAATTGTTTTTCTTATACAATGATATTATATCGTTGAATTCAAATTTAATATCATCCATTATACAGTGACCCACTTGTAACCTACTGTACAGCAGAGCGACACCCACTTGCCCACCTTTTTTATGATGCATATAAATAAAATATATAATTAAAAGTAAATGTTGATATTAATGGTGTTTAAATTTTAAGATGATGAATCGGGGGTGTGGGGGGCATGGCCCCCCACGTGTTACCTTTGGTATAATATTGACGTGGGGCTATAGTCCCCCCCTAAGGTTTTGTGCTAGTTGCGCCACTGCTAGGCAGTCTTTTGTAGACTGTGATAAAAATGTACTGATAATATAATTGTATTTTATGAGCTATTGTTTTAATTCCCCACGTGTGGTCCGCAGTTGTCCCGTTTGTGTGTGCTCAAAAACATTTATGAATACACGAAACCCAGTAGATGATTTTGTGTAAAGTAACCTCGTGTCACCTTGGTATACCTAATACAAACACGATGCGAACATAAGTGATTGGATAAAAGTTTAACAAAATTATGACAAACAATGAAAATAAAAAAAGATCTCAATAATTTAATATCGTTATGTATTATATTATGATAGCCAGATAGTATAAGTTAGGCGCCTATATAAGATAAACAGTAATTATAATTAAATTTACAAATTCTATACCTGCTATTAAAACACAGAAATTCAATTTTTTAATTTAATTAAAAAGACTTGATTAATAATAATAATAAGTCTTAAAGTTTCAATGCAAATCGACTTAAGTGTATAAACTTTACTATAAAAACATCTCTTTTATTAAAATAATGTACTGAACTCATATTTTCTGATTACAGATTTCTTAATGTTACGATTAAATATTTAAATTATTTAACTTTAACAGATAAGTATAAAACTTTAACCTACATCTAATCAATCATCGCTTACTGACGTGTTTACTTATTACACAGTAAAAAAAACACATTCGTTTTTCTAAACTAAAATAGTGTACCTAAACAATTGTAATATATAGGTAGGTAATAACTACGTCAAACAATTATTTAAACTACATCATTCACCATTACATCAGTTGAAATAATTGAATGATCATAAACTTGTATAATATTTCTATAAATGTATTATTTATGTACTGACATTATAATATTAATCATCTGATTGGTGGTGAACTACAGTTCAGCATATACATAACTAGGGCACGGATGTTGTAGTACTAAAAAAATAGTAAAATTGATTGCAGTATTGCACTAAAAAATACCAAAAATTGCACTAAAAATATTAAAAATTGCACTAAAAAATAACAACGTTTTGTTATAAATGTTTTAAGTTTACTGTTATAAATTATAATCTAAAATTCTAAATAATTCAAAAAAAAATATATACATTACATTATAATCATGTCATTATAAATTTATTATATTATACATCATTGCACTGTACTATAAGTGTTTGTTTTAAATTTTCGAAATCAAACCCTCTTCGATTTGGAGCTAGTAAGTTCTTATATCTCGAAAAACTTCATTCTACGTCGGTTGATGTAAGCTGAGCGTATTTAAAATAAGATAAATCGCTTACTGTTAAGTCTTCGGGTAAACCATCGAATGATTTTCTTTGTCCAGTTAGTATATCATTGATTTTAATAATGGTTTTAAGTCATATATAAGTTTTAATATTGCTAAAATAGTTGTATAAATGAGTAAATTCGACAAAATTGCAATAAAATTGAAAAAATCCCAAAAATTGCAAAAAATTGCACTTAAAACTTTTAGATTTGAATTCGTACTTACATGAAACGTATTTAAAACTTACTTAGCAATTAATTGAAAAAGTAGAAAAAAAGTTGCAAATGCAACAATCATCCGTGCCCTATACATAACACAGTAGCGTGGCGAACTAAACATTTTTCAGGGGCCAGTTACAAATATCCCGAGTATTTATGCATAATAATGTATAAATGTAATATAACAAGTTATATTTCAGATCGTTATTGACTACCTACCTATTGAGAATATCGTATTCAATTTTAAAAATATTACAAAGAAAGATTATTAGGATCTGTTTATGCAAAAATAACTTAGTAGGATCTACGGGAGATAATTTTAAACTGTTTAAAGTGTTGCCATTCGAGAGTGTGTATAAGAAGGTAACTATTCTACATGTAATACAAAATTATGAAACATTTGTAGATATGGATAATATAGGGAAAAAAAGAGAAGTAAGAGCTTTTGATGTGAATATAACTTATTACAAAAAAGCATTTGGCCAAAAATGTATTAATTATTTAGGTCTGAAATATTTTAATTTAATGCCACTACATTTAAAAAAAAATCATTTACTCTACAACTGGGAATCTTAAAATTGCAAGTATAAAAGAGCAAATTAACTTATGGTTATTTTCTTCATTAAGTGTATAAAGTTTAAATTGCAACATTTTTTAAATTTATTTCACATACTTTTTCTTGTTCTAAATATATCAATCTTAGATTTAATTAAACATTTAATAGTGTACCTATATATATTTGTGTCTATTATTATATAATGTAACTCTCTACCTCCATCACAAGCATATGCTTAAGGGAGGTAGATAATTTATTGTAAAATTTAATCTTAATGTTATTATTTACTTGTATTATAAATGTTTTCTTTACAATAAATATTAAAAAAAAAAAAAATAATTTACTAGGGGACCCACTGGCTACCACCCACCCCTCTATTTAAGAAAAATTTCAGAGGCCAAGGCCTCTGAAATTACCGTTTGCCACGCCACTGAGTCATAACATATAATCGTATTAGGATCATTTATATAAATAATTTACCAATAATAACTGATTACTGATAGGTAGCCTTATGCATTGTAACTACAAAATGTATTTTTGAACATATTGTATTATATTCATATTATTATACGTCTCTTTATATGGCCGCATGATATTTATTTACTATACCTTCCTAAAAATACTATTAAAGTCCGGAGACTGGATAACTAATTGTATACTTGGCAAATTGGCAAACAACCGAATAAAATCTTGAACTGAAACGTTCTATTTCATTTCTCTTTTGGTAAGTGTGATTTAAGCGGAGAGGGCAAGACGTGTATGTAATCAGACAGACCACGTTCGATGGTTAGGAATAAATCATTGAAGTGGAAAATAAAATAGAGTGAACAAAAGCTTTAAAATTACAAACACCCAAAAAACAATGGATGTTCAATAACTTAAAAATTAGTTAAACGGTAGCTAGGCTCAATATTTATAATGTTAACCACTTTTTCGATGGATAAATGTATAATAGTTAAGTAAATTTAATTTTTAAATTAAAAAATAAATTAGTACGCTTTAGAACACGTTCAAATTTAACCAGTTAAAAATATGTATTACGGGCTTAACTATTTGACATGAATAAAAAAAAACAATGAATTTTTCGATATGAATGGTCATCAGGTAAACAATGCAAACACAATACGATTTTACAACTTAAAAATTATAAAATAAATTATAGGAATTGTAAGTCCTATAATATCAATCGATTTTATATAAAACTATTGTATGTTTTGAAAACTGTTCTAAAATAAACCCATTCATATTATTCATAGTTATCAGAGCACCTTATTCTAAAATGTTGAATACTCTAAGCGACATAACAAAAGCTCTATAATAGCTGTACAATCTTAATTCTTAATCCAATAAACAACCTTATTGGTTAGATGTGTGTATCAAGTGAAGCAAATAAAAGACACATTAGTATTAAATATATAACTTTATTAACAACAGATAATTTATCAGGGGAAAATCTGTCCTTAATTTGAAATTGAAGCAAAATGTATATAGGTAGGTACTTTTAAGAAGTAGGTCAATTTAATTAGCCAGTTGTTTGACGGGGTTGAAATAACCGTTAGAGTAAGCAGAAGAAATTAACATAAATTAAATTTATGATAATTCAATACTCGAGAATAATGATATACAGTGTGTTTCCTAAATAATAGAAATGATTGAAATTGTAAAAAAATTGTGTTAATTAGTTTAATCTTTTCTTACTTAGTAATTGATCTAACATTTACGTCTAATTGAGGTTAATTAATTCCTCAAAATTAAATTTAAATGATTTAATAATATCTGCAAACCTACGGATACAAAAATAATAAATAACATTTCATAATAATTCATAAAATTCTAGTATGATTGGTGAAAAATTCAATAATTTTAATCGAAACTTATTGACTGGTTGCCATTTAGTCAATTTTGATTTTAGAGCTATGGTAAAAAGGACCAAATCGACTTAAAAAAATTTGATCTATCCGAATTTGGTTTTCAAAACACCTGTTGCCATTTAAAAAAATGCAAGTTGTATTGCGCATGCGCACGCGCACACGGAAAGATCTAAAAATGTAAAAATCATTAAGAAATGTGTATTTATGTATTCCCTATCCCCTCCTGTAAACCGCATATTAATTCGATGTCACTGGACAGAATTATTTAGTGTTACCTTTAAAAGGAAACACACTGTATATATATATATATATATATATATATGTTACGGGTAAAGTACAAAATATGGTTAGTGTTCACATTATCCGGGTAATGTGTACACTACCTGTACCTATTGGATAAAGTAAAAATACTTATTTATTTCGTACTTTACTCGGGTATTTTACACATTATCTACGACTGAGTGGGTAAAGTACTTTGATAAAATGTATACCTACGATAAAATAACGATTGTAGATAAATGTTTATGAAGAAACACACGCAATAATATTTAGTAAGGTGCTAGTTCGTCTTAATACACGCGTCGTACATATAATATAGGTTTTTAAAATGACTTCACGCGAAAAATTTTATGAGTGTTTTTATAAAATAGTTAATGAAAAAAATAATAATTCAGTTTATTTATCGGCAGTTAAGTATAACGAAATAGTTTCGGAAATTAAAAATGTGAGATCAAGTGGAATAAAAAGTAACAAGGCATATCGAATTTTGAAAAGATACGACCTCATTACTATTGGAGAAGAAGATAAATTAATATTGCCGTTGTTGGAAGGTAATACAAACATTTTGTACTATATTACTAATGAAAATATCTATGATGTGCTACACGATGTACATTTGAGTATTGGGCATGGTGGAAAACACCGCATGAATGCTGAAGTTAAAAAAAAGTATAAAAATATAACACAAGAAGCGGTGTCTATTTACTTAAAGTTTTGCGAATCGTGTCAATCTAAACAAAAATCTAAAAACAAGGGTCTAGTGATTAAACCAATGGTGTTTTCGGAAATGAATAGTAGGTGCCAAGTGGACCTGATTGATATGCAGTCGCAGGGGGATGGAGAATTCCGGTTTATTATGGTATATCAGGATCACCTTACTAAATTCGTTCAACTAAGACCCTTAAAAACAAAGAGAGCAGAAGAAGTCGCAAAACACCTTATCGACATATTTTGTATTTTCGGAGCTCCGATGATATTACAATCTGACAATGGCCACGAGTTTGTGAATAAAATAATAGAAGACTTAAAAGAAATGTGGGACACACTGAAAATCGTTCACGGAAAGCCACGCCACAGTCAGTCACAAGGAAGTGTCGAGAGAGCAAACCAAGACATACAAAATATGTTGATAACATGGATGAAAACAAATAACTGTAAAACATGGTCAGAGGGACTTCGATTTGTACAGCTAATGAAAAATAGGGCCTATCACGATGGCATTAAAAGATCTCCATACATGGCCATGTTTGGTACTGATGTGAAAATTGGTTTGTCATCATCTTTACTACCAGCTGAAACAGTGGAAAAATTAACCACTGAACAAGAATTGGAAGAAATATTGCAAAGTGTCGTGTCAAACTATGAACAAAGAGAAAATCATAGTGTTTCCGATAAAGAGGTAAATTGTTGGCAATATTATAGTCGTTATACCAGATTTAATCACTTCTACTTTTTTTCTTAACAGGACAGTACTGTATCTAATTGCTGTGAATCGTGTGGCTGTACTCTTGGTAATGAACAAACATCTATTTGTGGTTTATGTGATAAAAAAGTAATTATTACAAAACAAGTTTTATTTAGGAAAAAATGTTATTTATTTGTATTAAAAATGTTTCAGAACACCATAGAAAATGAGAGAAGCAATTCAAAATTATCGCTTGAGCAACAAGCAAAAAAAATGAAGTTCAGATCCATCAACAAATTCCCACCATGCAATGTTGGCGACACAGTTAGAGTCAAACTACCAGAAGTAGACAGAAGTAAGGGTGATCCACAGAATGTACTCTTTGCGGTTGTGTCTATAAGTGATAATCAATATTACGAACTCGGTAATAAAAATGGCACTCTTCATCAACTTTATTCCAGAAATCAATTCACTGTATGCTCTGAACCATTAATAGATATTTTAGAAGTTTTAGCCACAAAAAAATCTTTGCGTGAAATAGCTAATGAACAATCTTTTTCCGGTGGTCAAGGTTTTAAGAAGTGTTTATGTAAAACTAAATGTTTAACAAATAAATGTAAATGCAAATCCGGGGGAATACTTTGTAATTCTAAATGTCATCCAAACTCAAATTGTTCTAATAAATAATTGTATTTCACTTTTAAATTTTAATTAAGTAAATAGTAAAATTGTTCAAATATATAATTTATAGTTTAATAGTAATAATAATAAATAATTTTTTTTGAATTAGTATAATTTGGTTTTTGCTACTAGAAAGACTTTGTATAATCCGTACCATGTTAAGTGTTTGATGCGTTGGTTATGTTGTACCGAAGTTATAAGTTTACGATTATAGTTATACGAATACATTATCCACAGCACACCGGATAATGTATAAATTGATTGGATACTACATATTTAAGTTGGATAATGTATACATTACACTGTTCGTATGAATGAGGTTCACATTACCCGGGTAATATGTACACTAACCGTTTTTGTACTTCACCCGTAACATA
>CARXXK010001870.1:0-11679 GCA_949089665.1 Macrosiphum euphorbiae
ATGACGATCAGTTCTAGTTGGAAGTGAAATTGATATCATGGTTAGAATAAATTTGTCCTGATCTATTTTGTTTATTAGGTCTGAAAGATTTTTCCTGAATGCATATACCTCCTCAACAGATAGTTCATAAATTTTACAACCAGCATTTTGGTTATTTTCTTTGTGACCACAGTTTTTTAAAAATATCCAATTTGAAGTTATACAGTTTTTTATCATTTGTTTTTCTTTTCTTTTGTTAGTCTTTGTTTGTTTCCTACCATTTAACACTGTTTTAACGGGTTCTTGATACTCTGGATTAGAACTAAGCATTGACATTTTTTCTGGTGTTGACTCCACACTAACAGGTTCTACCAGGGGTTCGTCATAATTAATACCTACTTTTTGAAGGGATTTTTCTATAACTGAATTATTGGTACTAAAAACTGGGGTCTGATCAACATTTTCAATATCCTGGATAACTATATTCTAAGGAACTTCTATCAAAACATCAGGATTGTAAGCAGATTCATGAAATTTTTCAGGAGAAGAATCCAACATTACAATATTTGCATCATTTAAATCTAATATGTTAAGTTCCTAAACAAACAATTTTCATAGCCAATATATTCCAAAATAATTATTATTAAAAGAATTCTTACATTGTCCTGTTCCATAGAATTATGAAGATTTTGTTCAGAAGTTAACCAAGCTCTTACTTTTTCCTATTTATTAATGAAAAAATAGATTTATAAATATAACTAGTACTTTAACTACCTATAACTATAACTAGTATTTTAGTATTTTACCTCACTGTTGTTTATAATCATTTGACTAACAGTAGTACTGGGTTTATCATACTCAAGTTGTCTGTATACATTTTTCTAAAAGAGTATTAATTAATAAGATGTTAAAGTAAGTATATTAATAGTTATATTATTGAAGTGATTATCCTAGGTATATTAAATATAAGGGTATATTCAAATGTATTTACATAAGGTATATAGTTTAATAAAATTAATATCTTAGTATTATACCTCACTGTTGTTTTTAACCATTTGACTAACTGTAGTAGTACTGGGCTTATCATACTGAAGTTGTCTGTAGACATTTTTCTAAAAGAAAATATTAAATGAAATGATAAAATAAATATGAATAGGTACCTTCATTAAGAAAAAAACTGTATGCTGGGTTTACATTATTAAATAAAGACACATAGTTTGAGTAAAGTATCTCACTTAACAGGAACATTATATTACTTATAATTTATTATTATTGTATCTAGCTTATAGGTACTTACTTCTTGAGCAGCTTTTAATATTTTAATTGTTCTATTCATATTTTTATAATAAAATAAAACTTAAAACAGCAAAATATAATATGTAAAAACAAAATATGAAAAATAATTGTGTGTTGTGTAATCATGAAAATTTGATCATTAAACCAGACTTGTAATCAGTTATCCTTATCACATACCTACTACACATCACGATTTAAGATAGTATGGTTGCCCATCGACTACAGTAAAATGGCTTATCCGACGACCGTCAATATGAATCTAGCAATCAGCTGTTTTTAAAACTATAGCGCTTTAGCGGAGAAAATTAAAACTATGCTGACTACTTTTACCGCCTAAAATTGTATACTTGAATTATACTCTAAGATGGCAGAACTGATATTATATAATTAATATAATAATACTTTAAACAGTCTAAACGTCATATTAATTATCATTTGATATTTTACTATGTTGATATAATACAGGGTGATTCTTTTATCATTGAACACTCATTATTTCAAAAAGTATTAATGTTTAAGAAAATATTTTTTTGCATAGTTTCAAGTTATTAAAAAACAATATTTTTATTAAAAAAATTATATTTTTAAATATTTTTTATCCTTTTAATTTTTTAAGTTTTTTACTTTTTTGAATGACAACATGTAATTTTAATTTGATATTCAAAAACAGAATATTTTTCTGAGTATTTCGATACATAAAAATTGAATTTAGGGCAATTAGTTTATGAGTTATAAGTATTTAAAGTTTTGATGAGCGGAGATGAGTGGTACGGGGTTACCCCGCGAAATGTTTGTCCACTACTCCGCTCATCTAAACTTTAAATACTTATAACCAGGGTTCGGGACTTATAGCACTTAAAATCATCAAAATAAGCGCTTGAAAAAGCACTTAAAAACATGATTATAAGCACTAAAATAGCACTTAAAATTTTAAAAAATCACGAAAAAACTATAAACGCAATTTTTCTTTATTACATTATTTTAACACTTTAAATCAAAAAAAAAAAAATATGTTACAAATATCAAATCTTTTTGAGTAGGTTAGGTACTTCTTATAGATTTTCTGAAAAATAAATAAATTTTTTTTAAGAATAACTAAAGAAAAGTTGATTAATTTTATTAAAAATAAAATGTATTTTAAAATGTTTCTTACCTTCTCTATTGCATTGAATAATTAGATGTTTTCTTAAATTTTCAAACTCAAAAGCCCTTCTGTTGTTTGATAGTATTGTTTTAAATGCCGAAAACGAACGCTCGACATCTACGGATGTGATTGGCGCGTATTTAAAGTATACGATATCGTCGCTGGAGTAATCATCGGGAAATTTGCTGAAGTCAATCAACTCACTGCTATCTTCACCATCGAGTATTTTTGATATTTTCTCTAACACTCCAAGACCATTATTTTTTTCAAAAACTGTTTGAAGTTTAGTGAGAACTGGTTTTCCATGATTTCCTTTTAGCAAAGAAAATTTCTGTTGCACATTTTGAACCACAGCAAGTGAATCAGATAATAAAACATTTTTTTTTTGTAGTTCAATAATGGCTTTAATAAGAACTTGAAAATTACTTTTTATATAGGCTAAATTTGTTTCCAAACCCGGTTTTATAATGCATAGTTTTACTTTTCTAATGCTGTCAGCATCATTTTCGTCTAGGCAATTTACAACGTGACGAATTGCTCTGAAATTTTCGCAATAATAGATTGCAGCCTCAATCCAAGACCCCCAACGGGTAATAATTGGTTCAGGAGGTAATTTTATACCGGGAGCTTCTAATTTAAATATTTCAACGCGAGAAGGAGCTTTACGAAATATTTTTTTCATATTGGATATTAATTCATCAACTGTACCAAATTGTCCGCGAATTTGTTCGGCAATCCTGTGAAGGCCATGCGCACAACAAGTGACATGTATCATTTTTGTATAAAAGTTTTTTAGAACTGTGCCTGCTTTCACCATATATGGTGCGGCGTCTGATACAAATAATAATACGTTATTGTACTTTATATTACCTGGCCATATAATACCCATAGCTTTATCAAATAATTTACAGATAGTGGAATGATTTGCCTTATCTAATTGTTCCGAGTGCAGTAAAAATATACGACCTGGACAATCTGGTCTAAGAATTCCGACTATAACGTTGGCTATAAACCGTCCTTCAACATCACATGTCTCGTCAATTGAGACCCAAATTTTATTTTGCTGTATTTCCATTTTCATATTGTCCAAAGTAGAATTAAAAATATCGTCAATATAACCTTTTCTTAATGTAGCTTCCATTGGAATACTTTTACCAGTGTACTTCTCTAAAAATGTTCGAAATACATTGTTGGAAAGCTTATTTAATGGAATGTTCGCAGACACCATTGCTTGACATAAATCCATATTAAAATCTGATTTCACTGAATTTTGATTGGTTAAAAGTTGTTGGACTTTTCTCTCAGCTTGGTCATTTTTTCGTTTAACATTTTTTTGGTGCTTATCCGTTTTAATGTGCTGTGATACATTATACTTTTTTTCGAATTTAATTTTAATTTCACACATTTTACAATACAGAACATGACCATCGGTTGAAAAGTCTGTCCCATATTCAGATACGTATTTCTTTAACTTCTCTTTTGACATTATAAAAAAAAATAATAAACGCGGACACTAACTACGAGTTTCAACGAACACAACGACGCGATGACGTGACCTAAAGTCGACTAAATGCTTATTGTGTATAATGTGTTGATCACATCTCGATCGAAAAATAATCGAACCGATTAGTAGATAAGCAAACAAATGCGGGTCCCGGTGTTTATTACTAGGAAATATGATACAAAGTAGAAAAAATATTTTTAATTCTACCCTTACCGTGGAAAATAATAGAAACTAACTAAAACGTCTAGGTTTACGTGTCATAATTAAGAAAAACTGGTCAAAAAAGCAAAAATTATCAAAATAACTTGAAATAAGCATTTTTTTGAAAAATCGCTGAAAAAAGCAAAAAAAAGCACATTCAAATTTCATAATTGAACGTGTTGTAACATGCCATACACTTCTATAGCACTCTGCTACATTTTAAGTCAATCCATAAAAATAAGCAAATGCTTTAAGTCCCGAGCCCTGCTTATAACTCATAAACTAATTGCCCTAAATTCAATTTTTATGTATCGAAATACTCAGAAAAATATTCTGTTTTATAAATTGTTGAAATTAGTGACCACATAGATATATAATAATATGTTAATTATAGGTACACTAATATATTATTATTATTAAACATTTTTGTTAACTTTATTATTTGTGATTGTGTTCCGTATGATTTAAACAGTCGCGCAAATTACGAGTTAACGACACTATTTTTCTCACTTGGAGCGCTGCTATAGTAAAAAAAGTGAGATTCACTGTACTGGCTTTCTTATCACAAGTCGATGGGCAACCATACTATCTTAAATCGTGCTATACAATTATATTAAATTGTTTTCTAATATTATAAATTTTTTTATATTATCATAATATTATGAAATTACTTATTATAATCTCTTTAAATAGTTTAAAAAACTAAAATTACTGTAGCTGATTGTAAAGTTGTATTTAACATAATGTAAATGGTAATATCACGTTTTGCACTGATGAGAAGTTAGTTCCAATACATAAAGCGTAGGCAATAACACGTTTTGGCATAAACTTGGCAATACCACATTTTGATATGGCTCAAAATGTGGTAATAACACCTTATGCACTGAACAGCTGTTTTTCAATCGATTTTACTCATAGAAATAATCGATATTGTTTAATTTTGACCGCAAATTCGATATTACCCCATTTTTTCCATTCAGAATCGATGTCTAACTCGAATTTTCGAATTTTTGGCAATACCACCTTTTGCATTTCCACCCTTCAATTATCGTACTTCACTTGTACACAAAAAAAAAAATGGTGTGTCAAGGGAATCTCTCCCAGACTACACGTAAAAACTGTTGTACTTATCGTACGTACACACTTCAAAAAAAATTAAAATGTGCCAAGGTTGAGGTACCAGGGCACAAAAAATCAAAAAAAATGTCTCCGACCGTGGATAAGTAACCCCGTTGGGCGCCACTCTGTCGTACCACCCGTATTGGATAATACGTGGTAAACCTACTATACGCCTCACCCTCGTATTCTCTAGTTAATGACACTCTCTAAAATTAATTAGAATGGCACTGTTAACTTGGAGGTACGATGGTGTGCGTTTGTCAATCCTAAGAATGACTTAAATAATTGTAACTCGGGTTTTCAGGTCGGAAACACTTTTATTATATTTTAAAAACAAACACAAATAAAATACACTTGGCGAATTCAGATCGCCTAGCCCGTACTACGATCGACGTTTCACACGTGCGACCACAGTACCTACGTCCTCGCCGATTCACTCAGCGACAACGGGACTCCCCCGTGCCTGCGCGTGCGGCGGTGTTATATAGTAATCTTAAAGCTGTCTCAGCACATATGCTTCACTGATCTATGTCAATGGTTTACAATAAAAAGTTCCCACCTCTATTACATATATGAAATAATATTTAGACGACTGTCTACAATATACGACAGTAATATGGATTATGGAGGGGATCTGGTGCGACAGACAAGGTCAACAAAACGTAGCTTTAATGGTTAAATTAGCATAAATGTGTAATAGCACTAATAGGTTGACATAAATAGGTCAATTAATGAGGTTCAAAGCACAACAATTATCAATATGTTTAATGTTAGGTACCTTAAGTAGTTAGGTCGAACGGTATCAAATTTATCAGTTATAGCTTCTGGGCTTTACAAATGAAAATTGTCCAGCCGTACCGACTTTCAACCACCAATACTTTGAGAAGCTGTATCTCGCAAACCAATTAACAAATAATAAAAATGTCAAAGCGTAAATTCATAAAAAAATGGTTTTATTAATTCATGATCTTTTTATTATATTATGTTACCGTTTGAAAATCAAAAGTTGATAGTGGTTTCACCAATAAATATAAGGGTTAAAATAGTATACAATTTTAGAAAAGCATAAATCTAACAGTTTAAACAAAAAAAAAAATAAAAAAACTTAAAAATAAAGATACTTTTCGAAATAATTAGTGTACACACTTAAATGGATCACCCTGATATAGGTATATTTTTTTTTATAGAGTATAAACACATAAAATCAGAGTAATGAGACATATTATTATGAACACGACGATAATAGGTAATATTTTTTAAATAGAAACATAATTATATTATAATAACTGAACAATTATTCAACATTTGAATTTCAAAGATACAAATTAAAAAAGAACATTTTTATGAATTCCTAACACAAAATAATTTTCAAATTTTCTTGATTTTGAAGACTTGTCAAAATTCTTGAATTAGACTGTAATACAAAAATACTGTAGATTTACTCTCATCATTCTTTTAATTTAAACTAAATAACTTATGAGGCATTTTCAAGTCTGACGGAGCAAAAAATATTAGGTTCTGAAAGAACTGTATTGATTTTACAATGATGTGTATTTTTTTTTTTTTGTGTGTGTCTGTCATAATGTTTTGGGACAGAAAAGTGCTTCAATTTTAAAAACCCAGAGAGGTTTCTGGTAGAAAAGTGAATCTAGCTGGTGCTTTGGGTGGTCAAAAGATTAGGCTCTTGATGCGATGATTGATGCTGGCAAAGAAGAACCTGCGTTAGCTGTAATGGAAAATAATGTCAATGAAAAAGAAATTCCATTAATTACAGTGATAGCTGATGGCGCATGGTCGAAGAGATCTATACATTACATCATTGAAAAGGAAAACAAAAATTTTTACCAAACAAACATATTATAGTTTTCAATCTAAATCAATTATTTTAATTTTATCAATCAACCACAAAAAATTTTAAAGAAAATGAAATTGTCTGTTCTGGAGCCAAAATGTTGCAATTTTTTGCTACCTTGATAAGACACCAACTGATCGTAGTCGCCTATCCACATTTTTCCATCGTTTGATCAATTTCCCTTTAGCATGTGCTTGATGTGCACCTTCTGTTTTAGCCGGTATAAAGTAAACGCTCTAAAAATAATATATTGATTTATTTTACTAAAAATCAATTAAAAATAATGATAAAAAACATTTATACATTTTTTAATGTGAAGAAGTACTTTAATATTATAATATTTATACCTTTTGCTCCTTAGGAAATACTTCGACTATTAAATCGGCAATTTTTCTAAAATATAGATCAGTGCCTCTGTAATAACAAACAATAAAACGTATGATTATCTACCTTATACCTGTATTGTGGTCAAATGTATTTTTTCATTGCAAGTATAGTATTGTAAAAAATCATAGCCCATAGGCGTGTGCACACTCAAGTATTGGATTCAGCACAATATTTAGTATTATTTAATATGTACTAAATATTATAATCAAATAGAATCTTGTGTTGTACCGATTTTATTAACAGCAAAAAGATTTATAGCCCTAAGAAAATGTTTAAGTACAGAATCTGCTTCCTACTTATGCGGTGCACACGTCTATGTAAACTATATACACTCTAACCCTGATAAAAAATTATCCATTAACTAATTATTATGAAATATATTCTTACTTGCTATTGTCTTGAAATAAATGGTTTATTAAAAGTTGTGTGAGTAAATTCTGAAAATCGTCAGATAAAGACCCATCATTCAGTTCAGCATCAGCTAAAATATATTTCCCATCATTGGTTGTATGTATTAAATCTAATATTGTCTATAAACAAAATTTAAAGTCCTTAAAATATGTTATGTCTTTTTTGTATTTAAATAACATGTAAATAGTTTGATTATATATGAGCCTTTGAAAGTTATTCAAAATGTAAAATTACCTAATTAAGTTAATAAATTAATAGTACAAATTAGCTTATAATATTTTAATTGTGTTACATTTAAGTGTCTTAATAAATCTTAGATATAAGGTTTGACTTAAATTAAAATCTATTTTTAATTGATTTAATTAAAAAATCTGGAACTTATCTGAATTCAAATAATAAACTTACTTCATTCGTCCATTCCATTAGTTTATAAAAACCATATTTCCTATGTCCTAATGGCGATAGTTTTTTTTTTGAGCCGTTTTTATACGTTGATGTACTCGTTGAAGACGTAGATAAGATTGTATAATGATTATTTGAAATATCTTGGACTAAAGTACTTTCAAAATGTCCTCCAACAGACTGCTGTGTTACTGCAGTTGTCTGCGGTACCAAAGAATCCGGATATAGAAACTATATTACAGAAAACGATATGTTCGTTTAAGAACACCATTCAATTGCACTATAAAAATTGAATTCTTTAAAAACATATAGTTAATTTAACACGTACTTTTTCTTGAAACAAATCCATATTTGTATAATAAAAATTGACAAAAAAATAAATTCACAATATTTAATTGATCAAGAGACAAGAAGTACCAATGCTGTTAAGCGACTACAGCGAAGAACGCGGAGACGGTTATGAATTGGAGTTTGAAATAACACAAGTTATGTATGGCGCATACTGCACATTAGTCGTAATAAAACTATTAATACAAACAAACAAAAGAACACACACACACGAACGTCGAACGAGAGTTATCAATAGGTATCTTGGAAAATTTTGCGACGCGGCCACTGGAAGTTTGCGCTAAATTTAGACTTCCAATAAATTTTCCTTCTTTATCGTACGTCGTTTTAAAGTATAATGGGGTTGATTTAACATCATTGTAGTTATCAAATCCATTCTCTGTTATATTATGGTGGTCAAAATGGCATTCATGACTGTTGATTCGACCCAGATTTATTATTCGAATTAATAATATCAAAATGTCATATTAAAATATTTTTTTATTATTTTAAGTTAATTTTAGATAAATTTAAGAATAACGTATATTTAAAATAATATGAGTTATGAGTAATTTTAAACATTTGTGTTGTTACACTTAATAACTCAATTCAACATGCCATTGTCGTCATGTGTAATACAAATATTTCTTAATTTAACTTATTTATATTCAACATCTTAATTATTGCTAAATCAACACCAATATTTCTATGTGTGATGCATAATTTAATATACGAGTATGATAAATTAATTGGAGATGGAGATTCAAGTGTTATGAAGAAATTAACGCTTTCTAAACCTTATGCTGATTACGACATAGATGTAAAAAAAATAGAATGTATGAACCATATTTTAAGAAACTGTTGTAATAGAATTGTAAACATTTCAGCTCGCGGTAAAAGTTCTTCAGGAACTGTAGTCCCAGGGTTTTTAAGGAAAACATTAAATGATAGAAGGCTTAAATTAAGGTATATTAAGAATATACATAATTATACATAAGTAATAATAAAAAAAAATTAATTGTATATTATTTTATTATTATATTTCATTTTGAGAAAATTATGTTAGGTATTTAATATTTTAGATGCGCGGTTACAAAGGCAATATTTCATAGAAAAGAAATGCCTTTGTCGCATTATGAAATAGTGATTCTTCTAAAAAAAGATATTTTAAATAGTCCGTTTGGTAGCCATTCTGAATGCTCAAGGTAAATTATCATATAACCAACATTATTACTTATTATTCTATGATTATAACAGTTGTTATTTTTATTTAGTTATTTTTGCACTGGTCCAAAAGACAACGAAATTGATTTAGTTCCTCAAATGGAATCTTGTGGCTTATTGGCAGATATATCAGGAGCCAAAAATATTGTTGCCCATCATGCTCAAAGCTTAATTTACAATGTTAACAATAATGCTGCAGAAGGGCTTAATAGCGTAGTAGCGAAATTTGTTGGTGGAAAAAGGGTGAATTTTTCTTTACGAGGTAAAAGTTTAAATTGTTAGTAAAAGATATTTATACATATACTGTTGAACCCCCCAAAATCCGTGGATCCATGCCTCCTCAGAGGGTGAATTTGACTGGTGGCCCGGGTTATTACTTGGGGTACATGAGTTTTTAGCAGTATTCATCTTTT
This sequence comes from Macrosiphum euphorbiae, assembly GCA_949089665.1. Taxonomy (NCBI): domain Eukaryota; kingdom Metazoa; phylum Arthropoda; class Insecta; order Hemiptera; family Aphididae; genus Macrosiphum; species Macrosiphum euphorbiae. The sequence goes on from CARXXK010001870.1 coordinate 10,260, forward strand.
CGGTTTGCGGGTGTCCTTCCCTGCGTTTTAAGAACCTACCGCCAAGTTGAGCCCTGTTCCCTCTCGCGTACGTCGTTCTAAGCGTACGTTGAATTCGTTTTTGTCAGCCTGGTCGGGGTCTGTCCATTCCGTCCTTGACCTGGCACCTACGACCGGAGTTGTCAACCTTCGGAAGTTCGGTCCTCGGTGGACCGCAGATGGTGAAGTCCACGACCCGGCCTTGAACGCCCATGAACTGGTGAAGGTCCCCGGTCGCTCGTCCCAGCAAATGGTTGAAGCCTGTACGCCAGTCCTCGATGGCCCTCAGGCCCTGAGGCCGCGTTACGCCCGCGACGCCTGCTAGCCGAACGCCTGGTTTCTTTCACGAGTTTCTCCCAACCCGAGATATAGACTCGCCGCTAGCGAGCGCACGACTCGGCGTCACGTAACCGCTCAAGCGACGCCTGGGGCCCGTCACAACTGGTTTAACGGACCCGATTTTGAAAGCCTCTTAGCGGCCGAGCCCCCGCTCACACCACGATAAGGTGGGCCTTCATCTTCCCCACTCTATAATTAACAGTAGGTACGCCATAATGTCTAAAATACAATTTTAAAAATCTACTGTTATGTTATTTAATAATAGAAAATTTGAGAAAAAACAAAAATGTATTGCTGGACCAGATGAAGATTATGGAGCTGTAGACATTGGAATAGGTATGTCAGCCGAAGAATATGACGCCAAAAAAATTGCATTTTTAAAAAAAATTTGATTCATCCGTTGATGAAATAATAAAAAAAAAAGAAATACCGTTGGACAACAAGAGAATGACAATTGGAAAAAATTTAGAAAACAACGACTTACGACATCTAGTTTTGGAAAAGTTTGTAAATTAAGACCCACCACTTCGCGAGCGAATACCATAAAATATATATTATATGATATTTTCCAAGGAAGTTCTTCAACTAGGTTTGTGGTCTATTTATATTTTATTTATTTTACAATAGTAAATATTTAGGTATATAATTATTTTTATAAAAGGTTTTACTAAGGTATGGTATTGAAAACGAATCAATAGCCCGAAATGCGTTCCAAAAAACCATAAAGGAGAAAATCGAACCAGCGGGATTGTTTATTCATAAGAATAAACCCCATCTCGCAGCAAGTCCTGATGGGTTAATAGGTAAAGACTGTATTTTGGAGATAAAGTGTCCTCCGAGCATAAAAGAATATACTCCAGAAGAGGCAGTACATAAAAAAAATAAAGTACATGATATTCGATGGTGAAAAAATTAATTTAAAAAAACTAATAATTATTATTATCAAGTTCAAGCACAACTCAACATTAAAGAAAGGAACTACTGTTATTTTGTTGTGTGGACTCCAAAAGTAATAGTGTATGACATTTTTATACGTAGAATCTAAAATATTATAATTTAAGCT